>WAAD01013107.1:0-29023 GCA_013389945.1 Fregata magnificens
TCCTTACAGTGTGGCTCAATCTGTAACAGACTTCAACAAGTTAATATTTGGTCAAGTATACACATGGGGATAAAAACTACTCTTTTTTAAACTGCTTTCAGCTCCAAGAAAATCCCAACAGTTGGGCTTTGACTACCTTTACATTCCTGAAGAGCATTTTCTCCTGTAAAAATCCAAGTGCCACCATAATTCTTTGTCCCTGGTGAACAACTATTTGAGTCATTTGAGTCAGACTAGCTCCAGAAATACGTTTTAAGTGCCCAGCTCACAAAACTTGGAAGAAGACTGATTTCGAGAAAATGCTGTGAGCGTTTTTTTAGGATCACAAAAAATGTTAGTAACAAAAAACTTATGTCCTGGAATGTAAATGGGGGGGCGGGACGAGGGCGGACTGGAATTTAAAATTATGAAGAGGCTTTAAGAGGTTTATTATTACAGATTTAGCTGCCATGGACAGAGATACCACTGTGGTTAGTGCATCACATTCCAAATTTTTACATGGCTGTTTAGTTCAGGTCAAGAATATTTTCAACTGTAACTAACTGCTTTCCTTCCACCTTTACTTGTCTTATAGCCTTTCCTGACTTTGCTGATGATGTTCATTATCTGTTCAGAGCTGGAAGTCTGACCGGGCGATGGCGAGAATAGCAGTATAAAAGTTGATTGTACAGAGAGCATAGAAATTAGAGAAAAGAAAATCAAAGCTTTGGGGAGTTTGCCACAAATGATGTGATATATATCTCTGGAAAGCAGCACCAGATGTACACGGCAGTTGGAATATCTCATTCTTCTACTGGAAGAAACACAACACAGATGTTTCTTATATGAAAGTATATGAATGAGATATTGAAAAACATGATACCCCCAGATCTGTCTTAGGAAGACAGTAATAGCTTTCTGGGTCATTAGCAAGGTAGATTATTTAATTGCAGACCTATAGACCCAAACCCTCCTTCCTTATATTTCTGAATATCCATACTTATATGTGTATGGAATTAATGAAATTAAATACAGACATTTGCCAGTCATCAAAGAGAAAGATATCCAAAATAATGGAGGAATATGCCCACAGACATTACATTGAATGTAGGACTGATCATCACCTTTTCAAAAAGTTTTGATAAACGGTTAGAAATAGAGGAGGAATGTTTGGCTGGAACCGGGGTTATCAGAAACACCAATCATCCACAGAAAGCAATGAGAAAGTCAGCAAAAAATACAAGTATTACTTGAGTAGAGTTCTTTGAGCTATTACAGTGATGGAAAAGTAGACTTAAGAAAATCTCTGCTGATACTTCTTACTATGTTCAGAAAAGTAAGACTATGCACATTTTCAGAAAGTCAACAGGTTTCTGTGACAAAAAACAGCCAAACCAGTAACAAATCACCTCTATCACTAATTTTGTCTTCCAAAAGAACAAGAAGCTGGCAAGGGTTTCCTACTGGCAAACCACCTGGGCCAACAGCAACAGTCCAATACTAACTTTGTCTTTCTATTTTGGCTTCAGACAGACGTTATAAAAATGAGGGATAGCACTCACTGAAACACAAGCACCTTTCAGATCAAAAAAGAAGATTCTGAAACAAAGTCAAAATGCACCAATGGTAACTAAAATAAGATTTATGAAAGCAGGAATATTAAATCCAATAATTATCCATGACCCAATAATTTGGGAAAGTCAGTGTCAGCTTTTACTTTTTTTTATTTTTAAGTCTTTCTTCCAGTTTGACTGGATTATGCCTTTCCTGAAAAGAAGTCATAATGATGTCCACAGCACACAGACCAAGTATTTCTTAAATTCCAGACTGTGACAAGAATCAGAATATTTTAAGGAAAGTCTGAAGCCTACTGCTACATGTGGGTGTAGAAACTATCTGTGGATGAAAAGAGAAACCTGTAAACTCTCCTATGAAAATATTATTTTTAAAATGGAAGAAATGTTTTGGTCTCCGTTTTAAATTTTTGCTAGAAATTTAAGTTCTGGAAAAAATGTCCTAAAATACCTTTTTGTTTTCCTACTTTAGAAATATTGATGAAATTCCTCACGAAGGTCGTTACAATTAATGTTTCCTTTCTACCATGACAGGAAGTCTGACTTGATTGCATCACTCTTTTTTGTGATGGAGACTTCATACCACACTCTATATATTTTGTAGGGATTTAAGCTTGACCCCCACAGATGGAAAGGCAGATATAGTTTAAGTGAACTACAATGGAGCAATATTTGCTAATCTCTCCTTTCCATGGCAGAGAGATCAATAACTTCCAGGGCAAAAAAAAATAAGAAAACTAAGCATTACATGAAAAACTTTACATCAGTTGCCTACATTTTCCATCAAAAGAGGAAGTTTTTTCAACAGTTCTGTTGTAATTTTCATGTATCTTAGCTGACCCCCTTCCCACCACCCCCCATGAAATGAGCTGCAGGTATCCAGTCAGGTATTTTGTAACCTCAGAAGCCTATTTATAAAGCACATCTTTCTGAAGCACAAGTAGTAACAAATAGACTGACAAACATTCAGCCCTTTTTAGCTGCTCTCTCTAGTGCAACCCTCTAATGCAACCCAACAGGTGTCTCAGCTACTGCTCTCGTTCCTAGAGGCTTAGCGCTGCCCTGCAATCAAGCAATTTTGGTAGCTCTGCTGGTACAACTGCCAAACCTGCAGGACCTCTAGTCCTCACTGTGGTGGTTCCAAAGGTTTCCAGGTCATGGTGGAGGTCAGCAACGCCTCTGGATGTCCTACTGGTTCTCAACAGGGGAAAGAAGCTACAATCACTGCGCTGTTACATCTTTTTATTTAAAATTTCTGTTCAAATGACTGCACCAACGACATGTCACAAACCCAACATTAGTCACTGTGAGTAAGGATCACAAAACATCCTTCCCTGGACCAATTTCACTCTCTCATCTGATTCTTCCAAGAGCAGCTAAACTATTTGCTGCTATATAAATCTATGCCAAGCACCAGTAAGGTAAATAGATGCACCCTCAGATACCACAGAAATAAATGAATGTTTTCAGTGTTTTGGTCTTCATTTATAGTCAGTTCAGTTTCTATTGCTTCAACACTGACTCTGTCCCTTCACAAATTATTTATTGTTTTTAAAAAGCTTTGATTCTTCCTAACAGCATCTATCATTGCATATAATTATGGATAAGTTTTTGAGAGATTCTGCCAAGTTTTTCTTCCTCAGAAAGTCCCACTGAGAAAGTACACTCTGAGAAAGCAGAAAACTCTTGGAATATAATATCTTTTTTTTTCTTTTAAAAAAAAAAAAAAAAGCAAGCACCCCTTAAAATGGTAAAACCTCATCATTCAGCAAGAACAGAGCAGGAAAAACATTCATTTCTTTATGTTATTAATTAAGCAAAACCACCTTTAACTGAACTGCACTTGCAGACTTCCATACCCAGGATTTGGTTTTGCCTTGAAAGAGCATTTTTTTGTCCCAGATGGTGGTATTAAATCAGTATCTTCAATAGAGAAACCCCAAAAGAATGCAAGCTACAGCATTCATTATCATTGCATTTCACTAGGCAGCGTGATAGATGCTGAGCATAAACAGGGGTGCCAGTTTTCACTGCCATATGTTAGCATCTGATAGGGAAATTGTGGTGCATTCTTCTCTGCTAATTCTGAAAAGCACTGTATGCTTCCCAGGAAAAAATATAAAAATTTTACATCAGTTTTGAGTCTAGCACTATACATCTGAATTGATGCTCAGTATCCAAACTCCTTTTTTTCATTCAGGACTATTAAAATGGATTGCATTTAAAAGATTTATTTCAGACATATATTTCAGACAGGTAAGTGTACAAGAATCAGTGGTTTAATGCCATACAGTAAAATGTCGTATCTTCTGAGGTGATTGACCATAATGGTCAAAAGATTTTAAATTTATTATTTCAGTATATACATAGCAACTACAGTAAATTTGTCATCATGATCACAAATATTAGCCACTGAAGTTAGGGCTACTAATAACCATATACAGCAATTTAAAAGTCATAGAAAGGTCTGCACTGTAAGATCAGGAGCTTATGGTCTTACTTCTTTTCTACACAGACACCATGCATCTTCTTTCAACCTGATTGAAAGCTTAATGCATTTAAGACAAACTCAGTCTGTGTTTAGCTCAAAATTTGCTTACGTTACACCCGAAAAAATACTTGTGCTCCTTAAGTGTATCTGGGTTTCCTCTGCTATAATGACCTGCAACTGACTGCCTCTCTCAATAAGCTCCGCTCACTTAAAACAGTGACGCTTCATCGCATGTGAAGTGAGAAATAAGGCACACTGAAGGAGGGAAATAAGTGCAATGTACTGGCGTGGGCTGGGATAGAGTTAGTTTTCTTCATAGCAGCTCACATGGTGCAGTGTTTTGGATCTGTGGCCAAAACAGTGTTGATAGTACAGGGATGATTTAGCTATTGCTGAGCAGTGCTTGCACAGCGTCCTAGCTGCCTCTGTTTCTCACACTGCCTCACCAGCGAGTAGGCTGGGGGTGCACAAGAAATTGGGAGGGGACACAGCTGGGACAGCTGATCCCAACTGACCAAAGGGATATCTCATACCATCATCCATGGTCAGCAATAAAAGCTGGGGGAAGAAGGCAGAAGGAGGGACATTCGGAGTGATGGTGTTTGTCTTCCCATGTAACCGTTACACGTGATGGAGCCCTGCTTTCCTGGAGATAGCTGAACACCTGCCTGCTGATGGGAAGTAGTGAATTAATTCCTTGTTTTGCTTTGCTTCTGCACGAAGCTTTTGCTTTACCTATTAAACGGTCTTTATCTCAACTCAAGTGGTTTTGCACTTTTACCTTTTCAATTCTCTCCCCCATGACACTGGGTGGTGATTAGCTTCCTAATGGGGTTAAACCACGACATGCAAGTAAGGCTAATGTATACAGATGAGACACCCAAGATGGAACATCTGCACTGAGGTTGGACAAAAAGACCACATTTGGGCATGGCTCAATAATGCCTGCTCCTACCAGTGGGCTTCATTACCGTTTTCTTTTCCACAGTTTTGGAGGGCAGGAACAGAGTTCACTGTAGTTGCTCCTGTCCCCAGTGCAAATAACTGTAGCAGCTTCAAGGTCTGAGATACAGCAGGCTGCCCTCTGGCATCTCTAGTTCCCATGGAAATGGCAGAAAAGAAGCTATGAAGAAACATTACTTGGCTTTGTCTCCAGATACAACTGAACATACAGAAATGTAAAATTACTCAAGAAGTCAGGTATTATTGAGCATTGAAAAGAAAAAGGAGATGAAATGCTATAAACCTTGAAGTTGTTCTTTGATAATGACTTGTCAACTGATTGTTTCCTTAAGAAGCAGAAAAAAAATTATTTCACAAGATAATGGTGTTAAAATAAAGAGCAACTTCTAAAAAATATCTTTCTTCAGAGGGGCTGCAGACATCTGGAATCGAATTGTCTTTCCTTTATGTGAAAGGTCAAGCTGAACAGAAATAAAGGAAGAGTTTTCCTATAAGCACAGTTGCTGACCAGTTTCAGAACCACATACTGGGAGTAATAAGTACCTTGGTAGGTTTCTATTTTATTCATCTGTCATGGTTAAGATGCCATTGTTGATTTTGGTGTTGAAGACAAGCAGAAAGGAATACAGAGACAGCACGTAGCTTAACTACCAGCAGGTAAATCACAACTTTGTGATACTAAGCACAGGGCAGCACATTAGAAGGCCACTCACATTTCTTTCCTCCTTTACAATTATCAAAATTAAAATAGATTAGATTATCCAACATTAATTGAAAAAGCAAAGATATAATATTCATGTGAATTCCCGTGTCTTTAATGAAGATTCAGCCTGAGCGACATGTTTCTGAGAAGTATACAGTGAATATCCTTGTGATGATGCTTTTTCTTATTTGTATGTTTATTTTGAATTTCAGACAGATCTTTTTCAAAAAAGCTCAAGTTCAATGAACAGTGTTTGCAAGCATTCTCTCAACCAGCCTCCACATTAGTGCCTTGTTATCTTTGTAATACAGACAAGAAGCATCCAGCCTGTTGGAAAATATGGACTCACTTTTTCTAATTACCTTATTCTCCTACCTTATTTGCACATGGTAATCACAGCCTGTTTTCTTTCTAAAATTACTTAGTAGTGATGTGTAGTAGCTAACATTTCAAGGTGTTTTGAAAAACATAGAACATGCATACTGAAGAAAATAGGTAACATACGAAATATGATTAAAATACTGGAAATGGAAACACAGGTATGTAGATAGATATATTCACAGTACATAAAAATTTTTGTACATAAATTCATAATTTACCTGTAAGCTCAACAGGTGAACAGCACTTTTTTTGTTTAGGCACACTTGGTTGAAACAGTTTTAATGGCTACCCAACTCAAAAAGAGAGCTACAATTTGGCTACTGCTGCCAAACGTGATCACATCTACACCACCACATCTCTTACATTGTTTCCCATACTTTTTTGACGACATTTGGTAAAGGAGAGAACCTGTTTAAAACAAAAAAAAAAAGTGAAAACAAAAAGTGTTAACTTTTACCCTGGGACAAACTTGGCTGCCTCCTTACTACCTAAAATTTTCTTTGCATTCACTGTATTAAATTGTGAATGAGGCTGGGCAAAAGTGGGCAGCAAGGTTGGTTTTTATTTATTAAAGAATTCCTTATTTTCCATTGATTTTGTCAGGACCTCGAGTGCATTCAGGCCATGCCTGAGCTCCTGCACACGTATACCTGTGCCCAGCCCTGCCTCCTGCTGCCTGGGCTTGGGCTCCAGACCTAGAGTGCACGGAGCCTGTCTCCAGCTCAGCCTCCAACCCCCTCTGCAGCTGCCCCTAACCTGTTCCCTGCATGTACCCTGGACCTGGGTTGCAACTCATCTGGGGCTGTGGATGGTTGCTACCAGCCCTCGGTGCTGCTCACCCAGCTTGTGTGCTGCAGCACTGCGCCTCATCAGTGAGGGCACAGCCTGCACTTTGATCACCCTTGTCTCCCAACTTGCCCCCCCTTCATGGAGCGGCTCCCTGACAATTTCCATCCTGAAAAATTACACACAGATCCTGAAATAGCCAAATCTTTTATAAGTGGCTGAAATCATGTTAACTGAATTCCAGTATCTGGGAAAAAGGCAACATTTGTTCTGCAAGAGAAGGATATACGGCCTTTCTTTCACCCATAGCTAGGACATCCAGAATTTAGGGGATCGTCTGTGTTTTGCTAAAGCTTCCACATAATTTGAATAGTGAGAGTTAATAGTACCCCAGTCACAGTGTCAAGGGAGTTGCCATGATAATATTGCATTATTACTTTTACATGGCTTTCATTTTGCCTGTCAGTCTGTAGAAAATACTACAAATACAGCAATTCCTGAGCTATATAAGCAGAAGTTCCTAAAGTTAGCTTCAGAAAAAAGTTTAAACATGTTTAAACTTTCTGAAGAACAAAAAAAAGCAGTGAGAATTTTGAAAAAGAGAACGAAAAAGTACTTTATAATCATACTTTATAATCTAGAATACTGAAGAAACAAATGTCTTGGCGGCGTAAATCTTCAAAATAAATGTAAGGCCAGAGGAAACAGGCTAAATAATGCAATGGAATAACTAAACACCTTTCTTTGGCTGGACAAGCACTATTAATCACGATCTTTAACTCTGCTGAATACTTACCAGATTTAGAAATTACAAGTTCAGCTTTAGGAGTATACACAAATGTTTTTTCTCTTTTCAGAGTACTGTATCATTTCTGATATTTTTATGAAGAACATAGCAGCATTCTCATATATCCTCAAAATAAATAGAATTTGAATAAACAAATTCTATAATTTGATATATTTTCTGACAGAAGAACGTTAGATGGGAAAATCTGGGAATCTGCTGCCCTGCAACTCCTCAAGTACAAGTGTACATAAGAAATACTCTGAAAAAGTCTAGGTCTGGAAAACCCAACCCCTTTGAAACACACACAGTTATTTCATGTGAAATGCAAGGAATGTTTCTCATGGTTCAAGTGGATGGTCTCTGATGTGCTGTAACAGATTTGGATCCATTCTTTGGATACATATCTGCTCTGGTGTCTCATCTGTCAGAGACACCACTTACATGCCTGGAGCTGTCCATTATACCTCACCACTTTGAACACAGTTCTTAGTCTTTGCAGATCTGAGACAGGAATTAAGGACAAAAGATTTGCCAGAGAAAATTTGTAAGCAAATTAAATTTTCTTGCCTTCTCAAAAATTCTGAAAATAAGGCACGCTACTACGATTTTAGTACTAGTTCTCCTAGAAATGAGGAAGTGAATAGACTATTTGTTCACAAAATTTTATATGGAAACACAAACTACAAACATGGAAGAAGCTCTACCTGAAACCATTGGTAACCACAGCTATCCATTATCCTATATGAGACACGGAAACCAATCTGCCCAGAGATGACAGTTTGGTATGGTTACAAGCATACGACAGTAAGACCTTCAGCATTCCAGCTCAGCCTTGAACTAAAAGTTAGATTTCACTACCACATTGAGAGCAAACTAGTATTTTAGTTTTCAGTAGTATTGGTCTGGCTAAACAAACCGCTAAATAAATAGTTTATATTTTTGATCATGTAAGATATCCAATAAATCTTCAGACCCTTTATTTTCAATAAACAAACTTCAATTTAAATGTTTAAAGTTACCAATTACCAACCGATCAAGCACACCAATACTGAAGAATAGAGTCCGAATGAAAAAGTTTTTACTGAAAAATAGATTCTCTTCTGAAAATCAGAGTTTTATTAGTTTTGAGTAATTTTTTGTAGGTCTGTACTTTCATTTAGAAATGTCCTGTAACAAAAAGCCCCAAATTTTGAATATTTTTCTTCCGCCCCTGAAGAGACATGTGTAATTTGAGTCTAACACGTTACTAAAATATTCCCTGAAATATGAATCAATATATTCCCTACCCTGTGCACATACTTCAAAACTGAAACAAAACAGGTATATCAGGTTCCCTAAAGCTTTAAAAACAGCTTCCTCCCCCACAATACTCATGAACTTCCAATATAATAGTTCTAAACCCTGAAAATCATATGTGAGCCAACTGAGTAGTTCCACTGCTTTTGATGTTAGTAATGTCTTTAGAGCCTTAGTATGCTGCATGTTCACAACGTTCAATAGTATAGTGCAAGGGAAGCACATCAAAATTGAATTCCATAAACTGTTATATACTGTGAAAGCCTAGGATTTGGTGCCATTAGAATGAAAATACTATTTACTTGATTTAGACAAACCATGCAGTATATTGTGACCGCTTAAAAAACCATGCGTATTATTACCAGTTACTTGTGTTATATCTCTCCCTCTGCCTTCTATAGACAGAAGGCACATGGCACATCTCCACCTAGAAGCAAGCCTAAGAGAGTCAATAATTTAGAGTTTGATTACTGCTGAAATTTTTTCCCCTCCACAGTACAATTTTAATTCACTTATTTTATGCCCAAGGACAAGAAGACAAAGGATTGGAGTGGTTTTCCCTACATACTTGTCATTTTCACATTTCGTAAGAGAAAGGCAAAGCCAAAACTCTTGAACGAGAAACTTGTCATACTGGCAGCTACTACATAATTTCTTAGTTCCAGGTTCTCTCTTCCACAGCCTGTAAGTATTTGCCTATTTTTATTTTCAGGGGCAGGCAGATTAAAAAGATTTCTATCAGGAAGCCTAACTTCACTCTCTTGCTGTTTTCAACATGAATCAGAGCAGAAACCCTCCTTCGGCACTCAAAGCCAAGCCAGCTAAAAATACATGCCCTTCCTACAACCAGTCACCCAAATGCATCTCTATTTTCAAACTTACTTACCATGGAACCGTAACAAAGCTTTGCTTTGTCTTATAAATACCAAAAGTATAGTAAAGAAAAAGGCTGTCAGGTATATTTACTATGATGTGGTGTGTGTAACTACAAGGCAACAGCTAACACATGTTCTCTCCTTAACTCAGATAAAACTTTCTGGGGGCTAAGGAGAGGACACAATATACCAGGAGGTGCAAACCAGCTCCCAGAACTGTACTTGAGTAGCTAGCTGGCACCTGCTGTGATTACACAGCAGCCCAAATGTTCACTGGAGATATCTGACACAGAATCAATTGTCAAAAAGCCATTCTCATGGTGAAATAAGTTCTCCCACCCAACATGCCTTGAAAATGAAGAGCAAGACAGTACAAGCTGAGGAATAGGCTCAAGCTAAACCTCTCCAGCTAGTCAAATAATAGATGCTGACTAGGTAGACTGGCTTGGAAAGTGGTACTCTTAGTTATAGCATTTCATGACAGACTCCTTGAAAACAGGTTAATTACTAGAGAAAAATAATGAAATGTAGACTATATTACATTTTATTAATTCAGATTGTTTTGAGGCATCTATGGATGAAAATGTGTGTACATGTATGGGTACGTGTGCTGAACAACTGCAATTATACAGAAATACAAAGAAATGCAGCTCCAAAATATTAAAAATGAAAAAATGGAAATATCAATGTGAAAAAAAAACCCCTTCATTTCCCATCAATTCAGAACCTTAAAAGGAATGTTACTACTTTTAATAAATTTCTGTTGAGCAAGGCAGTATGGAAAAGCCATAAAAGGTAATATGCTACCTAATTTACATGCAAACTCTTTAAAAGCTGCTGAGAAGTCAAGTACTTCATATTTCATATATTCTGAACTACAACAACGGAGTTCATTCCTCTCACACCATGCACTTTTGATCAACAATATATGTTAGCAACCCGCTGATGGCTCGTTTCTCTCCATCTCAGACCCATTATCCACCATCCCTGAACAACTTTTTTGTCAGTAGATCCAATTACTTTGTAATATCTGTGTTTAATATTTTCTTGATGCATGGACAAATCAGAAGTATTTCCATTAAATAATCTGTTTCATTACCTATTCAGTCCTTCCAATGGAAAATGAGTTAAAACAGGACTGAATATGTAAAGGCTCCCTTCCAAGTTGAACTACTTGTTACTGCAGTCCTTTCACAATTACAATTCAATAAAGAAAAAATTCAAACAAAATTAAAGAAACAAAATTGGGTTCTCCTTAATGCATTTTTGTAGGGAAAAATGAATTTCAGAAAACTGTTAATAGATTCTCAGATAACTATATCCTGAGTAACAGCACTTCTTCCACTTCCTTATATACTTCAAAGTTCTTCATGTGCTGCAAAATGGCTGTAAATGGAATGAGATAGCTTAAGTTGAAGTTTGTCCAGAGAATAAAGTTTCTAAATATTTTCATTAAGCCAACCATTTGTCTGATATTTAGGTTATTTATTTCAGTTGCAGATATTAGTAGTCTACTAGGAGAGATCCGTTAATCTTCCACAAGAACTTATATGAGTTCTCCTCACTGTGGTATTCATGCACCTCACAACTGCTAATGCATTTATCCCCACAAACCAAAAATCACTAAGATTTTAATGGTAGCTGGGTTCAAATGACTATTCCTCCTCAGACTTTCAGGATGGTGTTGGCATGTCATTCAGATACCCCTTTTTACCCTTTTGCTAACTGCCTTAACATATTTCTATAAGTCCATGTTTCTACAGAATGCTACAGCAACATTATAAATTCTTAAAAAGCCTGGGGTCTCTATATGAAAATCATTGCATAGACTTACCAATGTGTATGAAAGTTCCTTGTTATTTTTGTTATTTGTTATACTGGGATTTGCTTTTCTTTTTTTTAACTCTTTACCACTTGCAAAATCTGGACTGAACTTGTAAACTTTTTACCCATCAAAAGACTGCAGCAACGCTCAGTGATCAAAAATTCTATTCAGCAGCAAGAAAGAATTTGTAATCTCCTGATAGCTATTCACGCCAACGGCTCACTGAACATTTATAAGCAAAAAATACGTTGACGCAGAAAAAAATAATATAGAACAACTATATGGCTGATTAAGATTCCTTTAAAATACATTACATTTAAAATACAGAGTAAGATGTTTTGAGTATTGTTTTGCATTTTTCAGACATTTTATTCTTCACAGACAGTACCTCCATACATGCTATTTTCCACTTATTTTATCATCTTCTACTACAAATAAAAAATGATAATCTGTTCTCTTTGAAAACCTCCATAGCCCATTGCCCATTTTCTACATTAGATTTTCCTCTAGGACTTTCTAACTGATCAGTTGCCTTGGTTAAGTCTTTTCAAAAACTGAAGAAATAACTTCTTGAAAGCACTTAAAGTAATCAAGTTATTTTCACTTAATTAGCGATTTTAGTTACCATAATTTCCAGAATTTTATAATGACCAGCTGAACTCAAGGGTTTTATTGATAAATTCATGATCTTTTTAAATTTACCAAGTTGATCAACAACTTCATAAACATATAATTTCTACTGTACTGAAGACTTATAAAATATAGATATGCATGAGAAACACATACACTCAGTAGCATTTTCCTAGGGATATTTGCCTTCCTCAAACTGGTCTAACAGAACTCTCATCCTCTATGAATACACTATTCCACAGGAAGGGATCCAGATCACTGTAGAAAATGACAGTTCAAGACCTAATACAGGCAGACTTACAGTTTCTTTTACATTAAAAACAAAAGGAAGATAAGATATGGAAGAATAGAAAAGACAATAATTATGTTTTCACCTCATAAATAAGTTCTGTCTAGGCACTTAAATTGTATTCAGTTCCAGCACCCTTCTCAAAAAAGAAAAAGCAACAGCAAACTGAAGTGAACCTATAGGTATGGGCAATGAAAATAGCCGGAAGTCCAGAAATACATTATCATGGGCCACACTTGTTCAAATGCTTTAATAACTTTTATTGCATTGAAAACATGCAAGATAAGCAACAATATATTGAAAGTAAATACGGAATATCTCACTATCTGCTCAGAAATACAAAGGGATAAACCATGGAAGTATGACATAAAAAATGGATGGAAATTTTTTTTTAAACAGTGCAAAAGAGACCTTTTGTGGGTTTTTTTAGGATAGCAAATAATTGGCTATTGCATTAGATTTTCCTTTTTATGACAGCTGCTTAATTTACAAAGTTGAATAGATAAAGCTTTAAGATCAGTACTTAGAAGATAGAGGGAAGATATACAATGCATTGAAATAAAAGAATCACTGGCAATTACTGCTTAATTAACACAGACACTTACATATAAATAAATCCCTTAATTGGTTCTTGTTTAGATAAAATTGAAAAGAAATCCTCATTTAAATTTGGAAGCTAAGAGGTTAAAGAAAAAGCAATATAAAATGGCAAATTAATACAGTTGTCTACTTTTTGGATCAGTCATAAAAATTTTGACTGTTTCTAAATAAATAGGGTTTTAAATTTCTTTTAAAAAATAGTGGTTGACTCCTTCAGCTTTCTCTTAAATGCTTCTTAAAAGCAACTGTGCGCCCAAAATGGAAGATAAAGACTGCCAATAAATTATTCATGCTGTTCATGTCATATAATTTAATGCCCAATTTTTACTGCTTTTAAAATAAAAATAAACAGTATCTTTGGTGCTTTTCAAATATTTGAAACTTTATGCTTTGTGGAAACAGTTGCCTCCTAATTTGGGGCTCAAGATAGGTGTGAACATTTCTGAATCTGTTTCGTTCATTATTTAAAAGGTCTGTAGTAAACAAATGAGAAATACATTTTAAAACAACTTTATTATTGTTAATGACAACTACTTCAATTAGCTAGAATTTCTTCTCTGTAGCAACATGCCTGTTCCACTTTTAACTCACTAAATCTTTTTGCTCTCCAAATGACACCAACAGTCCTTGAACTAGATTTGGTCTTTTATGCAATACACCTTTACTCTACTTATTTTTCCTCATAACAAAGCATCTACAGCAATTTCTTTTGTGCTTCTCGCTGCCAAAACATAAACTGTAATATTTCACAGCAAATCAGTCTTCTTAAAAGTGTTAGTTTTCCACTATCCACTTCAGATTATTCTAATTTGCCATAAAGTATTTTAACAGAACATTAAAATTCTTCCTGCCAAAATCCATGACTGTGGTGTCAGCAGGTACTAAGCTAAAAAGGTTCACTGTCACTCAAGATATGAGAAGTAGGACATGCTCCAGCTCGCATTAAGGTGAATGAACAAATTCTTATTGATTGTAATGAGTTGGCCAAGTCCCCTCACTGGGTTGAGATTAATATTCCCCATCTCACAAGAAGTTTATTGCTAAAATTTTGTGTGTCAACAGGTTTTTTCCTGTAATTGCTCAGTGCTGAGGCATTTGAATTAGCTCTTCATTTTATAATTTATAGTTTACTTCTGCAGATGTACTTTTGTAAAACAGAACATCAGTTTAGAAACATAAATGAGATTTCTTTAGACCTTTGCAGGAAAACAATTCACATATATAAGAATGCAAGTTGACAGCAAGAGTTTCCACAGACAAATAAGTAAGCTGACAATAACCTGAAGCACTGGTGTTACTGATTTTCAGCCACATTCTCACAGTGGAGAAAAAAAACCCCAAAAAACTATTAATGGGTTTTTACATATTAAAGGCTCCAACACTAGCAAAACCAACTAAAAGCTTAGCATTGTCATCTCTTTCTCTTAATTATATTCCCTGTTAAAATACCTAATCAAACAATCTAGAAACTCAAAAAGTATTAAACAGATTTTATAACTTTTCTTTAATATCTTACATAGAAAAAGGAAGACAATGTATTCCTTAAGTGTCCAAGTAAGGAAAATGTTAGGTCTGTCTTTATGTCTTAAAATATCAATCCATTAAAGAATTCAGAGATTCATCAATGTAATTTTAACATTTCAAATACACTGAATTTACTGAAATAAATAATAGAGTAATCTAGGCAGTGAGTAGGCAACTGCGCATCATGCAAGACTACCAAAGATGTAAAAATAAAAGATAAGGTGATTCACTTGTTTGGTAGCTTTCATATCCAAAAGCACACAAGGAAGAATGTGCTCATATAAAAGGTCCACAGAAAGAAAGGCTTTAATCGTCCAGCGGAAAAATAACAATTTGTGTTAATGGACAGAGTAACCACCATCCAACACTAAAACAAATTTCACTTTACAAAGGTTTATGTGACAGTGTATTAAAACAGACCCTGGGAAGAGAGAGAAAACATGAAGGTCATGGCACCAAAGGGTATTTTTATCTTCATAAAATGCCATGAGGATGTGACCTAGCAAACAAAGCAGAAGCCCAAGGCACTCTGGTAATAGAAGATGAAGTCCGAGAATTTCTGAAGAGATTAATTAAGCCCGAAAAATCCAGGTCATTCATATTTTTAAACTTTACATTTTCAAAAATACTCTATGAAACTATTGAATGCTTCAAGCCCAGAAATGTAGTAAAGTTCCACCAATAGAAAAGAATCAACAGTCTGAAAATTGCCTCAGTTTAAGCATAGTGGAGTTGGTGATATTTAGAAAAAGATCAACTATAACACATTTTGCTCACAATTTGTATTTGGAAGGATCTTTCTGAATAATACAAGCAAAAACTGCCATGTAAAAATTTAAAATTTACAGGCAACCTGATCAAAATATTCTTTTATCTTCATTTTTAAAAATAAGGCCTGTTTTAAATACTTTGAATAATTACAACCACTGTCTGGAAAACAGTGAACCGAGTTTTTTTATTTGTCGGTCGGAAGCTGGCTGATTGCTGGTGTCTGATGCTGCTTCACTCCCTCTGCAGCTCCCGGCAGTTAGCTAGCAGCCAGGTTTTCCAGATTTGCACTAGCTTTACTGTAGCTATTAATGAGCCAACGTAAAGCTAAACAGGTAGTCAAAATTAAACTTTTTTGTTTCTGTTTTGTCGTGTCCCCTCCCCCCCCCCCCCCCCCNCTTCAGAGAAAAAGAATGTCTTCATTCCTCAAAGCCAGATTTTATTGATGACGGAGCTGGGAAATGGTGCCGTGACTGTCCCATCCCTTCTCCTTTACTGCACAGGTAATTGGCTTTCCTGGAGTTAATTCTTCCTTGAATATGAGCATATCTTTTAGGGGAAGAAATGACCTTGACAAGCTGTTTGACTACTTCCAGAAAAGACTTGTTTCTCATACGAAATTGTCAAGGTTGAATTTCCAGCCTACGGAGTTTATTAAACCTGGATCTTTATAAGGGTTGCCGGTGCCCAGGCGCTGGCAGGGGTGGCTGCAAGGCGGCCTCCGTGAGGAGAGGCCGGGGCTTCCCCGGGCCGGACACAGCCGGTTCCAGCCGGCTCCAACCGCCCCACCGCAGGGCACAGCTGAGCCCCTAAGCTGAGCTGGTGGAGCCTCTGGGGAAACGTATTTAAGAAAGGGCAAAACTTGGCAACAGCAGTGAGGAGTGAGGAAAAAAAAGTGTGAGAAACAGCCCTGCAGACACCAAGGTCAGAAAAGAAGGAAGGGGAGTACATGCTCCAGGAGCAGAGATTCCACTACAGCCTATGGAGGAGACGACAGTGGAGCAGGTATTTCCCTGCAGCCTGTGGAAAGGGCCACGCCAGAGCAGATATCCACACTGCAGCCCGTGGATGAACACCCCACTGCAGCAAGTAGGTATTTCCTGAAGGAACTGCAGCCCGTGGAGAGCTCACATAGGAGCAGGTTTATCCTGAAGGACTGCAGCCCATGGGAAGGACCCACGCTGAAGCAGGGGAGAAGTGCAAGGAGGAAGGAGTGCAGAGAGGAGCTGTTATGGACTGACCACAACCCCCATTCCCCATCCCCCTGGGCCGCTTGGGGTTGCGGGAAGGAGGTAGAGGAGTCGGGAATGAAGAAGTGAAGTTGAGCCTGGCAAAAAGGGTGGGGGGGAAGGTGTTTTTACTTTTGTCTTTGTTTCTCAGCACCCTACTCTATTTTTAATTGGCAATAAATGAAATTAATTTTCCCTAATTTGAGTTGATTTTGACTATGACGGTAGTTGGTGAGCGATCTCCCTGTCTTTATCTCAACCCACGAGCTTTCCATCTTATTTTCTGCCCCTGTCCTGTTGCGGAGGGGCAGTGACAGAGCAGCTGGCTGGGTGTCCAGAGCTGGCCAAGGTCAGCCCACCACTACTTTTTAAACAGAGACCCTTTAAACAAATTATTGTGATTAAATTGTCCTATTGTATATTTCTGTACATCTTTGACACCAGATTATTGCCAAACATATCTATAGGTCATAATAACAATAAATACACAGACTTAGTATCTCCAACAACAAAATGCTAAAAAAAAATCCTGTTACAGCTCTTGACTGTGAGAATCTAAGAGACTAGTCTTAATATTTAACTATATGAAGAGCAAATATCGATCACATTATTTCTTAGAACTGTCCCATTTATTGCATAATACTTGTCCATTTTAAAAGCTGCATTTTACTTTACACTGCTGTAAAATATCATACTGTTTCCCAGAAAGAGAAACAGCTGGTTTTTTCTTCTCAGTGTGAGTACTGGGAACATCGTTCGTGTAACTTTATCCCTTTAGGTAGAATCCTTTCATGCTTTATATATCATGTCAAATATTACCCATTCAAAGGACCAAAATAAAAAAACCTTACACTTACATACACACTAGAACCTCTCTATTTATTTAATGAACAGTTAAAAGAGTTTTAGGTCAAGACCAAAAAAAAGAAGGGCCTTTGAGTGGAGCTCCCATGTAACAACTCAACTTCCCAAACATCAGTTACACCCAGATAGCTTTCATTTGGTCTGAGCAACCTCAGCACTCCCATGATACTGCCTTTCAGCCTTCTGTTCCACATTCATCCTCAGCCAACAAGATCATTACGCACAATACAAGATTTCATTGTTGTCCATTAGACATCTTCACTTGCAGTACAGTGCTTAGGTACCTTACACTTAATGCCAGCTACTTGAAGCAAAGCCAGAAAGAGCCCAATGTGCATAGCTCACAAAACTAAGACAAGATCACATTTGTGTGTGTAACCTTCCAACTGAATGGGAGAAATCAGCTATTTCTCTTTTAGAGCACTATTACATTACTGTGCAATGGTGCTAATGTTATATGGTTAAATATGGAGTTAGAGGAGTCTATATTGACAAAAGACATATTTCTTAACCGGGGGTGGGGGGTGGACCAAAGAAGGTGCCTAAGAGGGCAAATCATCAGAGGAGACAGCACACTTGACTTTATTAAGTGGAACTATGCTTTCTATCCATAAAATAGCCCATGCACAAATTGACCATATCATCTTTGTTATTTCATGTGTCAGGTAAGTGGTGTTACAGAATGGTCTAAAGCATACATCAGAATTATACATAATGACACATCCTCAGCCAAAACAAGTTATGGATGAAGAGTAAAAGTATTATTGTATGAAGTCAATTTCCTGACACTGGAAACAAGAGTAAGATTCTGAAAACATTTGTAAAGACACTGGGTCCACAAAACAATCAGACCTGTGACAAAATACCCACTGAGATCAGTAACAGCACAACTGTTGAATTGACTAAACCCACACAAGTCACAAATATGTCTGATATTCCTGTGGAAAACCTGTAGGTTAAACTGTCCTTCAAAACACTCCTTGATGACAGAATAAGCCAAACCAGCTCCTTGAGCACTGGGGTGGTGGTGTGCTCAGGTGTTAGCAGAAAGGAAGTTTTGTAGGAAATAAGTTCAGTGAATCGAAGTGGTTTATTCTTCTAATTAATGATCAAGCTGAATAGAAAGAAAATGTTGAAATGATTCTAACATATTTAAAATACAGAATACTTTTCAAGAACATACGAAACAGTCTACTTGATGAATCTTGCAAGCGCAAGGTTTTAAACCTTGCAAGAGAAGTTCTCTGGCTTCTTCCGGTGTTGTAAAATTTGTGATCTCAAATTATGCTCTATGAATAAAACAGCTTCCTAACACAATTATTTTATAGATAATTAAGGTGTTGAACTAAAACCCCACATATCTTATTTAGAACAACAACATTGCTTTGAATTTGCAGTATCTTCCACACCAAAGCTGCTGAAATTCCACCTAAGAGTACACTCATGACTAACCTTTGCAGTACCATGAGATTTCTGTCTCCTTACAGTTTTATCACCATTTTAAAATAATCCACAAATGCACCCAAACACCCCCACTCCAGCAAGAGGGAATTTGTACTCAGGCACACGTCATAAAAAGGTCAGATGTTTTTCCAGTACCACTCCAGCCCAGTGGTCAGCTAACCAGAAGTTCAAGCAGGAAGAAATGAGGAATATAGGTGAGAGTTTGAAGCAGAGAATATGGATCCCTTCATTTGACCAATCTCAGTAGAAGTTTTGTAAGTAGTTTATAATTTGACTCTCCTGTCTAGTAAATACAGCCTCTTCCTATTAGCCATTTGAAATCAACTAGTTAACACAAAGATAGAGAAGACATGGACACCTATCTACCGGTACAGGGATAAATCATGCATAGCTGTGTTTTAAATACAAACAGAAAAGTTAATTTTGGGAGGGGCATACCTCATTCATTTGTTCTAGTATGAAAGCAGTTACCCAGATAGAACAATTTGGAATAAATTCAGAGGGGATAGTTAGAGAAAAACTTAAAGGAGTCCAGTTCTCCTTACCCTCCCAAAATCTCTTTTTTTGAATTTGCAGAAAAAGGGTATGATTCACTCACAAACTCAAACACTGGTAAACACAACTGGATGGCATTTATTGCAAATCTTCTGTCATCTTTATTAATGCAGTATTAATCTAATGATGATGTAGGCAAGTATAGTAAATTGCAGAGTAGGATGAAAAAGTGTATCTTAATACATTAAAACATCAGTGTTAGAATGAATGTTGACAGAGACAAACAAGCTTATCTATTTTGCTCTAAATATAAAACAGAATCTTTCTCTTTCAAAAAAGCAGCCATCAACAAAAAGTCAGAAACACACAGACATGGAGCTCCAGAAGAATTTTACAGTGCTCTAATGAGATTTTTTTCACTCAGTACAAACTCAACATGTTTGCCACAGCTTTCTGCTTACAGAATGGTATTCTGTCCTGCCAGCTGTTCCATTTTATTCATTTTGGAAAAATAAAGTCCACTTTAATACATCAATGCATAGTCTTAATTTTGCATGTTTCCTGTTTTGAAAACATTAGGTTTAAGTAAACAACCAGTTGTAAATACAAAGGCAGATCATTCAAGAGACCAGTTTTTGTTGAGAGGGCCAGGGATATTGTTATAGAGGGTCAACCACACACAGTCAACAGTTAGGCATCATTTTTTCCAAAAGCTGTAAGGTAATGGATTTTTTTTTTTTAACGTAGCTGAAATACCTGAACTTTAAACCTCTCTTAAGAGCTAACTTAGCACAGAGTGATCCCTAACATCTGTAAAGGTGCTATAGTCAGCTTTTAGACACTTTTTTTTAATTATCTTTATTTTTTTCTCACCATTTATCCCTCACTTTATCTTTCACTGTCCAACTGAGAATCAACCATTAGTGGTAAAGAATCTACACTGATTGTAGTTATCAGACTGCTTATAATAGCTTCCCAACTGGCACCTCATGGAGGGCCATATGCCATTTCAACTGAAGAGGATGGCAACATGCCCACTGACATTATTAGAACTAAAATTAATTTTAGATGTCCAAAACTCAGAAAATCTATTGCTCCGATTGACTTACTTTTTCTTCTCAAAATCTGCCATGTCTTCCTTCAAGCTTCTTAGAGCTAATTAGAAGGTTCCAACTCCTGTGCAGCTGCTAGGTTATTTTTGAGCTGGTGAAGGAGGAATGGCAATATAGCTAGCTCTGCACTTACAAAGAAAAAAAGTCTCATCTCAGAGGTGGATGCAGACTCTAAGCAGCATATTCTGGCCCTCCAAGTCTGCATGTAAGGAACTGTTTTGATCTACTGGAGTGAGCACTAATATGAATTGATACACTGTGATTTGATTTTGATTTTCCCTGTCATATTACATTTGCCACTTACCCCACCTTGAAATAAATGGCGTAGATAATGACATGTTATCACATTATTGCCAACATCACACAGTTAGCACCCCAGTTTGAACCTGGTCAGGTGAAACTACTTCACATTGGAGAGAGGCCAAATTTTAACCTCAAACTGTTCTTTCAAAATTACATTACTTGCAACTGGAGACTGACTGGAAAGATATTCTCACTGTCAGCCATCCAGGACTAATTTTTCATTACATTACTAATTTTTTCTTGTGCTTCTATATTAGGCATATAAGCACGTTTCAAGAGCTGGCCTAAGAATCCAAGTCCTACCCATGACGTGTATACTGTAATGGAGCTTCCCGAGGCTCTAAGTTTTAGCAAATTCTGATAATTTGTCTGCCTCAAAGCATAATGGGACAAGAACAAGTCAAGCCAACTGGGTTGTAGTGCAACCCAGTAGCTGTGCAATGTTCAGTGTCAGAAAACCTTATGAGCCCCCATTACAGAGGTATAAAGGAGTAGGAAGAACTTTTATATTACATGGTCATACACAGTCTTCTTCCCCCACTGAATCTCTGGTGCTCTTTAGGATTTGTATAGAGGACGTGAGAGTTGTTTGAAACCCTTTCACTTCATTGCTGTACAAAACATGAAAATGATGACAAATTCATTAATGATGTTGTGAGGTTTCTAAACAACACAACCAAGTACCCACGGGGAAATTCCTAACATCATCCTCAAAACAGTTTCTGAGCAGCACACTTAGAACAGTGAAAGTAAAGCAAGAATATTAAGCTACTTCTCACCTACCTGGCATGGTACTTTTCAGACATTAAATCAAGTTGTGGTATACAGTGACTTAGCTTCAAGTAAAGAAAAACAGAAATATTTGCAAATAATGCAAATATTCATTTGCTAAGTTGCAGAGAGTAGGTATTTAAACACTAACATTTAATGTTTATACAAGTTTAGTTTAGTTAATAGTGTTATGTTTAAAAGCTTTCTATGTGAAACACTTCTTGTATAACACTCTAGTACTGAAGTATTTTAACTCCTAACTTACAAAGCACACAAATGTATTGTATTCATGGTGAAGTTAAAACCATTAACAGGATCAAAAGAGTTAAAGGGATTGAGAAGAAAGTTGAGTTTTGGTAGCTGTAGCTGTACTACCTCCAAATTCTTGCTTCCTCGCTATCACAAGTAGACAAAATTATCCCAGGGTGAAATATTAATATGGTACCAAGATTCCAATCAAGATCATTTGTTGGTTGGAAAAAAAAGTGCTCCAAAAGCATCTTCTCACTCACAGGAAGAGGTTTTTCTTAATAACTTTATAGCTCTCAGAATATAAATCTAAAATCTCAGCTTTGGATTCTGGGGATGTGTAGGTGGCCCTGTGTGTGGGTGGCTGCCAACTGAAGTCATAATGTCTATTGTTGCATTATTAGAAAGCTGCCATTAAGCAGATCTGCGTACTATCATACTTGCTGGAGCCCAAGTATAAAATTATATGCTCTCTTGACTCCTAAACTTGGATGCCTGTGTCAAGAAGATATCACTAAAGCATCATAGGCTTAAGTAAATGGCATTCAGAAAGCTTGATTTTTCCAAACAGGAGGGCTATCTACATACTGTGTCAGAAATGAAAATAGTTTAAATGGTACCTCTTCCTAACTACTCTGAAAGAGATTGCTTTGAAAAGCTCTTTGCACACTCACAGAAGCAGCAAAATATTTTAATTGGCATTTGTCAGTCAGTTGTTTTCCTTTTTAAAGTGTGAGCAGTCATTTATAAGGTGTGCATTTCGGTAAAAGTTTTATGCCGAATGTACAGCCTTCCTCGCCTGCCTGCTCTTTGTTGAAGTGAACAGCAGGCTGCTAAATAGCATCATGACCTGACAAATACAGGCATGAGGAGGTTTACAGCAGCATAAAGCCAGGTTTCATCAGAGTGAACAGGTTTGACTGCAATACCTGTAACTACAAGACTGGACACTTATGCCCTGGGAGGATGACAATAGCACCATTGACACCATCCTTCACCAAATTCCAGCCAACAAAGCTTGCAGGACATTTGGATCTGCTACTTCCTATTGCTAGCAATGTCTGAACCGTAGTAATCAGCTCCAAGTTCAAGGTGGAGCAAGAAACATCCTTTTATCATATTATTTTGCCTTCCATTATGATTCTGCAACTATAGTTTGAATTCAAGCTGTCCCAGCAGAATTATTCCACTTTTATTAAGAGGTTTCTACAGCAGAATTATTCCACCTTCATTATTAAGAGGTTTCTATTACATTCATGTTTCAGGTAACAGCACTTATAACCAAAGTATTGTTGTATTAATGGAGGTAGTGATATTTTAAATAAATAATTAGCAGCTCTTAAAACAAGGCTGTTAAAGTGTCTATGGCTACACAAATGTGGGTAATGTGCTGTTGGTTCTTTCCTAACCAGTAGCATCTGAAGCTGCATTTTCTTTCCAATCCTGCCTTTTTACCGTCTGCCAACAGCAATTGTGGTAATGGCATTGCCAGGTATAGAAGCAAGAGACTTCCGTCCAAATGAGGTGATAAGTATTACTGAAAAAGCAAACAAGCAAGCCTATGCAACAATTGTTCATGAGGAGAAGCTGTTTCAGATACCACAGCCTACTACTAAACCCTTGTGACTTGAGAAGCCATCCAGTTACACAGGTTATTTATTTGAATTAGTGACCTCCAAAGGAAAACTTGCATGTTTCTAACAAGGACTGAGTAGATGACAATCTATTATTTTTAAATACACTACGAAAAGTTGCAAGCACAATGCTAAGCGGTTGTGCTCTTTTCGTTTTACTAGCTTTCAAACAACTTAACCCTGATATTCAAAGTGAACAAAAAGGAAAGGAAATATCTTCAAAGAGCAGAAGCATTAACCTCATTCTGACTAAATTACAGCTGTATAATTAAATCCTGCCTGCTTAAGTCCACTGGTTGAAATAGAGGCCCAGTTGTTTAAATAGCTGCATTCTTTCTCATTTTATGTTCCAAAAAGCTCTGAGTTCTGCTGCTGTGCCTAAACAGTTGTTTGTTCCATCCAAAAGATGACCGTATTTCACAGAGCAATTTCTGTATGCATTAAGTCACACTGGTAGTGAAGGTATTCAAAACCATGAAAGGTTAATTGTTATTACTAGAGTGGTCTGCAACAGGTAATAAACGCAGCTCCAATGTAGAAAGAGACAACCATTGAGTTGGAATCAGGAATAGTTAAAGCCATGACGAAAAAAGGTACGTGCAGAGAAAGCCCGGTGTGCGTCTATCTGCAAGGTACTGTGTGCTGGGACTGCCAGGGTTGCTGGCAACGGGCAGGAAGGGTGGCAGGCACCAAAAGAAGGCCTGCATCTCTAGCTGCTGTGGCACGATCTTTCCGATGAACTGCTGTTTCAGCTGCTGTAGGCCATAAAGACACTCTTTTGGCTTACTTTCCACTTTTATAACGAAAACTAAGCAACAGAATTAGAGCATGTGTGCAGGATTACGTTTTAAATATAGTTAAATGAGATTCTGATTCTCTAGGTTAAAAACGCTGTATTTCCCCATTTCTCACAGCAACAAAATCTAGAGTTTAATTTTCTCATGAAAATTCATGAAGAAATAATTAAAAGCTCATTGGATCAGGAGACATTGGAAAAAGCCTTTCACTGGTACATTTCAGACAGATGTCATTTTAAACCATTCAAGTCTGAAGATTAAAAACTTCAGGCTTGCACAGTATTGTGGATTCACACTCCCCCTGATGTCACCACGCTACTCAGTGCAGATCCATCTCAAATACTGACCAAAGAACCCAAAACAAATTACTTCCCAGGAGCACCTTCATTTTAGAAATCACTTAGGAGTTATGCATAGCCAGAAGCAGACTACAGGGACTGCACTGCGCTCTCATTATATTTAAATGGTTAAGTGGTGCAAATAATTTTAAATATTTATTTGGTTTTATATCTGGGACCCATTATGAATGCCCTTTGGGGATAATGAAAGTTCCCTTTCTCACTGAAGTCTTCGCTTGACATCTGAACAATTATAAAAGGCCTAAAAGCTGACACAAAGTTCACGTCCTTCTTGAAAGGCACAAAAGACACACTCTTTCTATGAGGCTATAACCAAGCTAATGCAGTATCACAGGCCTGTCCGATCACTCCACACGTAAGAGCTCCCACAAAACCTCAGATTGTAAAGTTGCTTTTGCAGAAGTGCAGGCGGAAGTCACATGCTGTGCTGGAAAGCTTACAACAGATCAGAACCTCATGAAGACTAATGCCAGTTAATTTAGCTCACTTGCTTCTCATGCTTGGAGCTTACAGTAGCACATGGAATAAATTGTAAATAATTGAAAGCTACCGTAATAAATAGATAAAGGAAATTAATTGTTGAGTAGCAATTGAATCTCCTACTGCTCACTGTTCTTCAGATTTCAAGTTACCCAGTCAAGAGAGATTTCCAAAAGTAACTTTCTTCTGACCCTAATTATTTTGCAAAATTAATTCTCTCTCTGAACTCCACCCAGAAGGAAAGGACTCTCAGGCTGTAGTTTAAAACGAATGGCACCAGTGCCACTTAACGTCTTCAGGTTATTAGTCTGAATCATGTCCCTAGTTCAAGATATTATTCCCTATTACTACTGTGTTCCCAAATTATCTCATTAAATGTCATGTCAGACACTAATTTAAATTAAATACTGCATAGCATATATTGAGGCCAGGACTTGCTGATTGCTTTGATAAGTTTAGAATTTTATTTTAATCCTTTTTCCATCTAAAATAAAAATGTCTCAGTGTTACCACCAGTGATATAGAAAGATATTAACTAGGGTTTGTTTAACGTGATATTAATTTTTAAGAAGCGTAGTCAATGTTTTTTAATATTTCAGCATTCTAAATATCAATACTTAGCATCTGAGTAATACTTTACATCTTCTAGGTGTCCAGCTACCTTGTACTACATTTTTGAAAGCCTTAATTCATTTTAATGCCTAAATTAGATTTTGGGATTTTGAAAGCTTAGACCTTGCCAAATTCCTACATTTTTTTCAGAGAACGGACTATATGCCTAACACCAGAATGATCTTTTAATCATATTTTGACTTTCTGCTTCATAACAGGGAAATCCTGGGTCACCCTATTAAAACACTTTAATTAGTTGTTTAACATATTAACATATATTAACATAAATAATATGCTACTCTCTCTAATCTCATTTTGGGAATAACTGAAGCATTTTAAATAGAAATAATAATGAACTCTGAAACAGACACACCTAGAAAATCTAACAGTTTACAGGGTGTTTGTTAATTTGGTCCAGTGATTTCTACTTATTCTGGATCTATGCCAGTGTATTTGAAAACTGCATTTAGAAGGTGAAGTTAGCTCAGGAAAATTTGGTTTAAAAAAATGAAAGTATATATTACTATTACTGCTACTATTCGGCAAAAAATAGTTACATCCTTACTTTAGCTTACTTATTTCAATATTTTTTTAAAAAACAGAATCACCAGGATTTTTAACTGTACAATATTTATACAAAGCATAAATGAAATTTCAGATTAAAATGTAAAAGTTACTTTTGTCCTAATGGGATGTACCATGGACGTGATATGGCCAATCAATAAAAGTAACATCATGAAGTTGATATAATATACTTGAATTTACATTTGCAGAGTATATTTGAGCATGAGGAAGTCCTCCTAAAATAGCCCTCTGAACAGTTCAAGGAAGTTAACAAAGAAAGACGTTTATTGAATTACTTTATATCTTTATTAAATAAAATAATTTTGATGTATTGAATGGATAAGGAACAAAGAAGGTGGGTATTTGAATAGGTCACTAGACAACTTTTCTAATCAAAATGTGAGTGAGCATTAGTGTTACCTCAGAGTATTATAAATACAGTGCACAAATACTGCCAAACAAATGGTCACTTTTGAATTGATATGGATTTTGTTCTCAAATCAAGAAATGAAAATATCGGAACTCAGCACAAAGATGTGCTTTTATTGCTTTTCTTTGTAATACACAGCTTGTTTACTTCGCACAACACTACAAGGGCTTCACAAAGAACAACTAGCAGACAACAAACACAAAGAATGATGATTCAAGGTACCATACTTGATACCATTCCTTATTTTATGTGTAATTGGATCTACTACTTACAAGGATCTAGTAATCAAGCAATTAGAGATAATGTGTGTTTGACAGAAAACATTCCCCCATTTCTGAGCCACAGCATATGTGAGGAGAAAAGGAATTACAATATCTCTAGCCCTGGCATTCTGATTCTGTCTGCATTCACAACCACAAATCATTATTTTCCATGTAGCTGTTCAAAACTAATTGTGCATTCCAGGATAAATTGAAGGCTTAATATATAAATCTAAGCTACCGCATTTACATTTCTCACATACAAAACTATGAAAGATCTGTTACCTTTGGGGTAAAGAATTGTCGAGGTTTCATATAGTTTCCTACTTCGTATTATATTGTTCAAATTTAGATTTAAAAATCCTTATCTGCCTTCTCTGCTTCTATTTCTCTGCCGCTTCTTTTTCTTTCCATGTCTTTCCATACATTGAATTTTCCTGAGCTTTACAGTGAGCTAAAGTTAAAAAGAACACTGGCCATTTTGCAGCTAACAGGTGCTTATAAGAAGTCATGGAGAGTTCAAGAGTAAAATCTGTTATACAAGTATATATTTTAATCCTACATTTCCAAGCAAAGATCTGCTATTGCAGTGGTCCGTATAATTGATAGGGTAATAGAACAGTAGGGAGAAAGGCACCAAAGCATGTCAATATTAATGCACACAGGTAATTACATGAACTTTACAAAGAAATTTAACAGAAAAAGAAGGCCTATTCCACTACCGTTGTTTTTAACAGAACCTGTAACAGAAACAGTCTAAGACTATCAGTGCCAGAAAAGGCTCCCAAGAACTATTTAGTACTTGCTGAGCAAGTTAGAAGAACAACAACTTGTGGCATTTTCAGTGCTGTACCAATGGCAGTATGCTGCAAAGTTCTGCATGTCTCCTAGGGGATGCAGAACTAAATGCTCTGAGCTTCTATGTCAACCTGTACACCTGAGGGCACTCGTTGTGCACCAGGAAGTGCTGAGGATCTCTGAAGAACAGAACCAAAGATTTCACTCAATCATTCACTTGCAGCAATGTTACTAGAGTTAAGTACTAGAGTCTAAGTACTAGGCAGATAAAAATTATATTACTTAAACTCTTGTGCTGCTTAGAAAACTCAGCTTAAATTTACGATCAGAACCAGGGGTTCCTAATCATAATTTAGCATCCAAAGATATCATAAAAAGATAGTGCCAAAGAGTGAGAAATTAAATAATTCCTGGGATGTGTAATACAGTATAACAGGATGTGTGCAAAAGTCCCCAGCTAGCTTTGAACAAGCTAGAAATGGAACTGGAAGCAATGCAGATGTGTAGGTATTGCAGCTAAGTTCATTACCTCTACTAAGAGGCTCTGGTAAAATACCAGGCTTCCTAGCCCACAGGACCAGGGCTTCTCAAAGACCTAGAGTGGGTTCCCATTTGGTGTCTCTGTATGATACTGTATTTCAGCAGATTGTTGTGTCAGCTTGTTTCTGCTAGGCTTATATACTTATACTCCACATAGTATAAGTATGGCCTCTGTTATTTACGTTATTCAGAGACAGAGTGACATACTTAAAAATGTAGATGAAATATAAGTATCCTCATAAACAAAAGAACATCCTATTTTTGTCAGCTATGCAGTATCGAGGTGCTTTATTTTTTTTGCTTTTTATTTGCTGTGCATAAATTTAAGGGTCAGATACATGAAATATTGCTTTACAATTTAGACTGTATCAGCTTTTTAAGAACACAACCTAATATGACTTAGCACTGAAATGCAGATTTATACACAACTGCGATTGGATGGCTGCTTTTCTCAATCAGTTGTCAGTTAAAGCAGAAAAAAAGAAAGACATCAACTACAAAACCCAATCTCCTGAGCTTTCTCTAATTTATTGGGCTTCTCTTAGCCCATTTTTCATGGAGTTGTCAGACGTAAACTAGTATATGCTTGAT
>WAAD01013108.1:345-50849 GCA_013389945.1 Fregata magnificens
TACACACAAACCTCATCCTTTCACAATGGTATACAAATGCTTTCTGGAGTCTGAATCCTAAACAAATAAATTTTAATTAAGAATAGATTTTTTTAGGGTTCTTTATTTTATGTGGATTTCCCAGTTATTTAAATCTATTCATGTTCAAACAAATTTTGTACAAAAGCCTGGAGAAATATCCATTTAAACCTTAGGCATGCTAACATATCTGTTAATACATAAAATATTTATTTATTTTAACAGCTTAATCTCAAGAAACAGATTTTTATAGGATTAATTTCATTAAAACAGTTAAAAATTGAATTTATGTCAACTTAGGAAAAGACAAGATACTAAAATCCTGCTTGGCAATCTTTAGGTTTAGAATTCATTTAGAAGGCTGGTAATAAGGTCTGTTTCAAATCTCACCAGATTTTCAAGGGATCTTGAGCAAGACATGCATTGTAATTGTTCTCTGATTTACTTACTTTACTGAGGTCAGAAGAAACTGGTGGTACAGAGCATAACACAGGCAGAATTTGGGCTCAAATCTTTTTTCTGCTTCAATTCCTCATCTATAAAACATAGCTAAGCAACAGAACACATTACCATGAGACTGTCTTTGTGGAAAGATCTGAGTATAAAGTGGTAATGGCCCATCTGGAGTTCAACCATCTGAAGTTAGCAAGTGTGGGGTTTTGTGTTTTGGTATACAAAATAGCAAAGACATTGGTTTTTTATTAAAACTGTAGTAAAACACCTTTCAATATGCAAATTTCTGTCTGTGACAAAACATGCAGACTCTAGGAATTTATTATACATCCTTTGTGTGAAGCATATGTCCAATTTATTAATCTCTCTTCAGTACTGGGAAATAAGTGATGAATGTGGAGTGCTGCTTCTGAATCCAAGTAGACCACAATTGCAGTTAATCTTTCTCCACTTTAAAAATCTCTTGTTTTTCACTGCTTTGGTTTATGGTTGGGAAATTGCTCTCTTCCTTTCTCTTTTGCTTAATTGTTCTGATTCTTGTTGAAGTGGTGGTTCTGAAGAATGTTGACTTCTGCCTACTTTCCCGTTTTGTATAAACCAATACATTCTTGAGATCCACTCCAAGAGAATTAAGAATTCTTGTGTCTGGACTCTGCAGCAAAAAAAAAATGGAAATAAATGTGAAGTTTAGTCTTAAATACTGAGTTTTGTTGTTCTCATGTAGGGTTTGGTGGGTTTTTTTCCACTTGCATTACAGCAACAGTTCCTATCTTATATTGCCCCTCAAACAGAGGTTTGCAATTTCCACAAACACACTGTTACATATTTTTTAAAAGTCTAGAAACAGAAATCATTACGTAAATGAATTGTCTTCTTAAAAGCTGTGCACCATTTTTCCCAGCTTTTATATGCTTAAGATAAACAGACATTTTCCTAAACCAGTATCATAAATCTAGATAGTAGTATTTCTCTCTGCTGGCATTCACAGAGATAGAACACTGTTCAAATTTTTAACTTTAACATTAAATTCTAGATTTAGCCAGTCAAAAGGGATGATTATCCCGCTGTATTTAGCATTGGTGCGGCCTAACCTTGAGTACTGTGTGCAGTTCTGGGCCCCACAATTTAAGAAGGATGTTAAGGTACTCGAATGCATCCAGAGGAGGGCAACAAAGCTGGTGAAAGGGTGGAAGGCATGTCCTATAAGGAGTGGCTCAGGACTTCGGGCTTGTCTAGTTTGGAGAAAAGGAGGCTGAGGGGTGACCTCATTGCTCTCTACAGCTTCCTGAGGAGGGGAAGTGGAGAGGGAGGTGCTGACCTCTTCTCCCCAGTATCCAGCGAGAGGATGCATGGGAATGGTTCAAAGCTGCATCGGGAGAGGTTTAGACTGGACATCAGGAGGCATTTCTTTACCGAGGGGGTGGTCAAACACTGAATAGGCTTCCTAGAGAGGTGGTGGATGCCCCAAGCCTGTCAGTGTTTAAGAGGCATTTGGACAATGCCCTTAATGACATGCTTTAACTTTTGGTGAGCCCTGGAATGGTCAGGCAGTTGGACTAGATGATCATTGTAGGTCCCTTCCAACTGAAATATTCTATTCTGTTCCAACTGGAACTATTCTATTTTTTTCCCTTGCTTTTACCAATATATTTCTGTGTTTTGATAAAAACACTGCTTTCCCTATGTCAAAAAAAGTTTTATTTTTATTTTAAATCCTTTTTGGGGAGAAACATCAGTTTTTTTGACACTCCAACATGTGAGATGGTCCCTTAGAGAAGGGAGAAATCAATGGAATAAGAAATTTTGGGTTCCCATGATTTTTTGCACAAAATTGTGACTGTCATTAAAAATGAAATATTTATTTTTTCCCAAATAATATTTGACAGAATGTATTTGAGATTTCATTTCTCTTTTCACATGTTTTGTATTTTTTCTTCAAAATACAGGTATCTTCTATTTTTTGTTAAATCCATGATGATGTTACTGTCATCCTTGGAGGATTTGTTGTGACAAAGAGATCACACTTTACTTTAAATTACAACCACCATGTAATTCCACTACCATCCTACTGCATCTGAAAGTCTCACATGAAGCCACTTTAATTTGCTGCATAGTATGCTGAGTAAAACTCCTCAAATGGAGAACAAGGATATCTACACATTAGAAAGATTTCGTTTGCTCTACTTCTACATGAGATGTTCATGTGTCTGTGAAACTGCTAGAATGATGATAAAAGGTCTTGCAAAAGCCACTTAAGAAGTTCTAAAGCTCGAAGTAGAAAAATTTGGTATAGTTCTAGATACCTCCCACCACGAGTCATTGTGTTATTTAAGCAACAAGATATGACAGACTATGCGGCAGTGCTGATTAATGGACACCTTGGGTGTGTGGCGAGGCATGAAGTGAAGCTGATGCAAATAAGAAGTACATTAATCACAACAAGTTCAGAATCCTGAAGCATCTTATTGTCACTCTGTAATGAATAGGTTTTACATATAAAAACATATATTGTTTATGCTTATTTTTAGTGCTGTCATATACTAAAGTTTTATGGCCTTTTTTTTTCCCTTTAAAAATATGAATTATGCAAGCAATTTGGAAGCTGGTTAACAGTTTGGAGAATAGCCACTAAATTGCTAGAGACTAAAGTCTTCAAGGGCCTTTGAAAATGTATTTTTATACATATATATTGCAGTTCTAGAATATGGATTGTATCTACATACAATTTAAAAAAAAAAAAGTCCTGTACTTATGAGATCTTGCTTTAAGAAAAGGATAAAGTTGGCAATATAAAGTTGGCTGGTAAAGCAGCAGCAGGAACCTACCTTTCACTTTCATCACCTTGACTGTTCTTTCTTTTACTTGTCTGTACCTTTGTGTCTTACTAGCAAGTTATACGTCATGTTTGATTGTCATGCCTTTGCTTAATGAAAATCGTTATATATATCTTGCCAACAGGAGGGGAACACAAACGATTTCTTAATCAGCCAAGTTTAATATCTTAAGCTTTTAGTCACACTCTCAGGACATCATTATGCTTTAAGACGTACCGGGCATTTTTTTAGCGCTTATCCATTGAACTCTCTAAATAAGAGCCTCCTATGCACCTTCTCATACACAATTCATGTAAATATGTATGCTATTATCTTCATAGTAGGGATGACACTGTCTACCCCTAAAACGTAACTACAGTTACAGAGCATAGAAAAGATAAAGGGTCTTTAAATGAAATCTGTCTGGTTCCTGAATGATTCAGGAAATACTGAAAAATCAGCTGAATTTTTCCCAAGCAGTTGAGTATTCAAAGGCCAAGGTCTGCTCAACGGCTCATGACATCTTCATTCTAAAAAAGTGCTTCATGACTTTAAAGATGTAATGCTCAAAAGTGAAGCTGATGATACGCATGCTTTGTTTTATGTAATAATGTCCACAGCTCCACATAGTATCCCCTTACATTCAGCTCATGACATTGGCTGATGTTTTCCTACTTATAACTGAGACATTGCTGTGTCATACAAAATGTATTTATTTTGTTCCTGTTCCTTAGCAATGAACTATGGGATTTGAAAAGTTCCAAAAGAAGCTTATGTTTGTAACTGATAGCACATCTGTGTCATTTATATGTTCCTGTGTGTATCAGCAAGGTTATAAGTCAACAGAGTTCTCATGAGAAATTGCAGTAGATCTTGCTAAGGTCACAAAGATCACCACTATGGCAAGACATTAATGCTGCATTAGGAGAATATATCAGGATTCTTTTATTGTAGTGCTGATAGTTTTGGTTTGACCTATCTTGTCCCTTGGCTATATAAATCTTTGTACTACGAATACTTCTTTCCCATCCTCCTTCCACTTAATGCCAGTGTTTATTTATTCATTTTTATATTATCTGCCTTAAAGAGGAATGCTCCAAGGGAACTTACAAATTCTCTACAAGCACTTCAGCAAAGAGTAATTTTCTGTCAGTGCATAGCTCAGCTAACATTTTTGTCTTGGAATCCATTTTAGAAAATACAGTTAAGTCATTTATTTCATTTTAAGTGAGGTAGGACAAGGTTCACCAGACAAAATATATCAATTACATAAAACTCTGAAGCAAATCCACTGTTTATAATATGACTTTGTCAAACTGCATTCAAAATTTTCACAATTTTCTTAGAACTGCAAGTGTATTGTTAGTTGCCTTCTTTTAGTGCTGTTGATTCAATTCACCCAGAGTCATTGAAATCTCTAACCCCAATAGCTCTAACCCACATAACTACAAATTCATCTTAAATTTATTACATTATTAAAATTTTAGGATATTTTCCTGCTTAAATTTTCTCTTATTATTTTCTTATCCTATTCTTCTTCATTGTACCATGGAGTTTGGGGGCTTGAAGAGAATCAAAGACATGCTTACAAAAAGTCAGCTTGCATTTAGACTTATGATGCTTTCTGAAACTTCAGTGGACCCAGCAATCTGCAACAGCAAAAACTGTTTTACAGACTTGTGATAAAATCATTTAGTGAGCTTTTGTCCTGTCCTATCTCATGCACTCTGCAATAAGATGATGTCTGTGGTTCATCTGAGGGTTCATGGGTTCCTGTAGGGTAGATATGTATTGTATCCACTGAAGAAAAAAAATATATAAATATATATATGTATGTATGTCATAACTTTTAATTCAGCTGTGTTTTGGGGACTATACTGTGGTTTGTATAAAGCATATTAGAAGACCTATATATACAGAAGGCCTATTAGAAGGGTCTATGATATTCAGGCACAATGGCTGTATTGGGTTTGTGTGGCAAGGTTTTGGTAACACGGGGGCTACAGGGGTGGCTTCTGTGAGAAGCTGCTAGAAGCCTCCCCTATGTCCGATAAAGCCAATGCCAGCCGGCTCCAAGACGGACCCTCTGCTGGCCAAGGCCAAGCCCATCAGCGATGGTGGTAGCGCCTCTGGGATAACACATTCAAGAAGGGGAAAAAAAACCTGCGCAACTGCAGCCGGAGAGAGGAGTGAGAACAGGTGAGAGGAACAACTCTGCAGACACCAAGGTCAGGGAAGAAGGAGGGGGAGGAGGTGCTCCAGGTGCCGGAGCAGAGATTCCCCTGCAGCCTGTGCTGAAGACCATGGTGAGGCAGGCTGTCCCCCTGCAGCCCATGGAGGTCCATGGTGGAGCAGATATCCACCTGCAGCCTGTGGAGGACCCCACACGGGAGCAGGTGGATGCGCTAAGGAGGCTGTGAACCTATGGGAAGCCTGTGTGGAGGAGGCTCCTGGCAGGACCTGTGGACCCGTGGAGAGAGGAGCCCACGCTGGAGCAGGTTTGCTGGCAGGACTTGTGACCCCGCGGGGGACCCACGCTGGAGCAGTTCATGAAGAACTGTAGCCCATGGGAAGGACCCATGTTGGAGAAGTTCATGGAGGACTGTCTCCCGTGGGAAGGACCCACGCTGGAGCAGGGTAAGAGTGTGAGGAGTCCTCCCCCTGAGGAGGAAGGTGCGGCAGAGACAACGTGTGATGAACTGACCACAACCCCCATTCCCTGTCCCCCTGCGCCACTCGGGGGGAGGAGGTAGAAAATAACTGGGAGTGAAGTTAAGCCCAGGAAGAAGGGAGGGGTGGGGGGAAGGTGTTTTAAGACTTGGTTTTATTTCTCATTACCTTACTCTGATTGGATCGTTAATAATTTCCCCAAGTCGAGCCTGATTTGCCCATGATGATAATTGGTGAGTGATCTCTCCCTGTCCTTAACTTGGCCCATGAGCTTTTTGTTACATTTTTTCTCCCCTGTCCTGTTGAGCGGCTTTGGTGGGCACCTGGCATCCAGCCAGGGTCAACCCCCCCACAGTGGCATGTGAAATAGAGAAGATGTCTGAACATACTCTGACTGAAATATGGCGTGGACATAACTTGTGCACCCCCTACCCCTAAACTCCTCTAATGCTACTTTGGAAAACTTGTGACACTCGTATGCACTCTCAGGTCACATCCAGAGTAGGCAGCATGTACTGTTAGATTGATGCTGATAAAACATTGCTCTTCTGACTTATGGTATAGCCACACATTGTCTCAGGCACTCTGAATGGAAAAATATTCATGAGGCAGTTTTGGGTTTTAGGGCCATAGAAGCACAAAATTGGACTCAGAGGAGATCTTTGTGCTCAGCATTATGTAGAATTGATGTGGTCTTTCTATACTTCTTGGCCTCTGGACTGGAGATTTCATTGCTACAGTTAGTAAAGATTTGCTGACATATTATTTAGATGGTCACTTCCACTGATGATCATAATTGGTTTGTTTCTTGCAAGTCAACAATAGAGATATTTCATTTATTTAATTTCTTCAACTGAAACTTTCCATTTTGGGGGGAAAAAACTGCAGTGACCCAAACTAAATGAAATTCTAACCTAAAGGACTTGCCATTGTGAAGAATTGCTAAGACAAGATGGTGTATTAAAGCTGGTGAAATTTTTACTACATCCTAAATTCTGTCAAGGTGCGGATTATCATAGAATCATAGAATCATTAAGGTTGGAAAAGACCTCTAAGATCATCAAGTCCAACCATCAACTAACACCACCATGACTCCTAAACTAGGCCCTGGAGTGCCACGTCTACACCTTTTTTGAACGCCTCCAGGGTTGACGACTCCACCGCCTCTCTGGGCAGCCTGTTCCAATGCCTAACCACTCTTTCCGTAAAGAAATTCTTCCTGATGTCCAGTCTAAACCTCCCCTGACGCAACTTGAGGCCATTTCCTCTCCTCCTATCACTAGTTTCTTGGGAGAAGAGTCCAAGACCCGCTTCACTACAACCTCCTTTCAGGTAGTTGTAGAGAGCGATAAGGTCTCCCCTCAGCCTCCTCTTCTCCAAACTAAACAGTCCCAGTTCTCTCAGCCGCTCCTCAGAAGACTTGTGCTCTAGACCCTTCACCAGCCTCGTTGCCCTTCTCTGGACACGCTCCAGCACCTCAGTGTCTTTCTTGTAGTGAGGGGCCCAAAACTGAACACAGTATTCGAGGTGTGGCCTCACATGCAAAGGTACCCTAAATGTAAAGCATTCTTACAACAGACATGTTTTTCTTTTCATGCTAATATTTTCACTCTAACACTACATTTTTGAGTGAAAGTCAGTTCAGGGGTTTCATTGGTTTTTTTAATGCTCTTTCCTTAAAAAGAATCGCAAAGAAAAACTTCTGAAGAGACAACGTTAATAAATGAACAATGACACATTCATCAGCTTCCATTTTGTTACCAATCTGAGGGGAAAAAAAAGTTTAAAATAATATTATTAGGAAACATTAGTATTACATAAATTACATACATCTCTAGAAAATAAACTATTTCAGTATAGAAAAGCATGTTTTATCACATAAGGGTGAGAATAATGGAGATTTTTCAAAGCTTTCCTTTGAAAAGCTCATTACATTTGTTTTAAGTAAGCCACAATGGATTACTAACTACTAAAAAAGAGTTTGATTTAATTACAATTTCATAGGCGGGCAATCTTTATATGAATTTAAAATGAGGACCTGATTTTGAACATAAAAAGAGAGACATTGAGACATACAGTCCCACTACCAACGCTTGAATTAATAGTATTTAAATGATGATGTCCATCTTAATCTTTTAATGTCTTCTTCTGGGAGTTGCCAGACCCCTGCTGGCAACAGACAAGGTACACCTCTCTCAAAGGGGAAAAGGATCTTTGTACAGGAGTTAGCTCATTGAAAGAGCTCTAAACTAGATTTGAAGGGGGAAAGGGATAAAACCAGGCTCAATAGAGATAAGCCTGGGGGTGGCACACCATTGTTTGAGGGACGGTCTGCTAGTGAGGTCCTTCGGTCTGCTGTCTCAGTGGAGGTAGGGGATGGAGATCCATGCAGCAGCAAAGACACAAGGATTATAGACGTGTTACAAACCACAGAAGCTGCTGAGAATGGTCACATAGGAATTAGGGCTTCTCCCCCCAAAAAGGTGGCGGGATCAATAGCCCAACTGAAGTGCATCTACACCAGTGCACGCAACATGGGCAACAAACAGCAGGAGCTGGAAGCCATTGTGCAGCAGGAAAACTATAATATAGGTGCCATCACAGAAATATGGTAGGGTGACTCGCACAACTGGAATGCTGCAATGGATGGCTATAAACTCTTCTGAAGGGATGGGCAAGGAAGGAGAGGCGGTGGGGTAGCGCTGTATGTTAGGGATTGTCTGGAGCTTAATGATGGCGATGATAGGGTTAAGTGTTTATGGGTAAGAATCAGGGGGAAGGCCAACGAGGCAGATATCGTGGTGGGATTCTGTTATAGACCACCCAACCAGGATGAAGAGGCAGATGAAACATTCTATAAGCAGCTGGGAGAAGTCTCACAATTGCTAGCCTTTGTTCTCGTGGAGGGTTTCAACTTACCAGAAGTCTGCTGGAAAAACAATACAGCAGAGAGGAAACAGTCCAGGAGGTTCCTGGAATGTGTGGAAGAGAACTTCCTGATACAGTTGGTGAGGGAGCCAACTGGGGGAGGTGCCTTGTTGGACCTGTTGTTTGTGAACAGAGAAGGACTTGTGCGTGATGTGACAGTTAGAGGCCGTCTTGGGCATAGCGATCACAAAAAGATAGAGTTTTTGATTCTTGCAGAAGTAAGGAGGGGGGATCAACAGAACTGCTACCTTGGACTTCTGGAGGGCAGACTTTGGCCTGTTTAGGAGACTGGTTGACAGAGTCCCTCAGGAAGCAGTCCTGAAGGGCAAAGGAGTCCAGGAAGGCTGGACATTCTTCAAGAAGGAAATCTTAAAGGCATGGGAGCAGGCTGTCCCCATGTGCTGAACAATGAGCCGTCTGGGAAGATTGGCCTGGCTGAACAGAGAGCTTTGGCTGGATCTCAGGAAAAAAAGGAGAGTTGATGACCTTTGGAAGAAGGGGCAGACAACTCGGGAGGACAACAAGGATGTCATGAGGTTATGCAGGGAGAAAATTAGAAGGGCCAAAGCCCAACTAGAACTTAATCTGGCTACTGCCATAAAAGACAATAAAAAACATTCCTATAAATACATTAGCAACAAAAGGATGGCTAAGGAGAATCTCCACCCTTTATTGGGTGTGGGGGAAACATAGTGACAAAGGATGAGGAAAAGGCTGAGGTACTTAGTGCCTTCTTTGCCTCAGTCTTTAATAGTAAGGCCAGTTGTTCTTGGGGTACCCAGCCCCCTGAGCTGGAAGACAGGGATGGGGAGCAGAATGAAGCCCCTGTAACCCAAGGGGAAATGGTTAGTGACCTGCTACACCACTTAGACACACACAAGTCTATGGGGCTGGATGGGATCCACCCAAGGGTACTGAGGGAGCTCGCAGAAGTGCTCACCAAGCCACTTTCCTGGCTAACCAGGGAGGTCCCAGTTGACTGGAGGTTAGTAAATGTGATGCCCGTCTAGAAGAGGGCTGGAAGGAGGATCTGGGGAACTACAGGCCTGTTAGTCTGACCTTGGTGGCAGGGAAGGTTATGGAGCAGATCATCCTGAGTGCCATCACACGGCACGTACAGGACAACCAGGTGATCAGACCCAGCCAGCATGGGTTTATGAAAGGCAGGTCCTGCTTGACTAACCTGACCTCCTTCCATGACAAGGTGACCTACTTAGTGGATGAAGGAAAGGCTGTGGATGTTGTCTACCTAGACTTTACTAAAGCCACAACCTTCTCATGGAGAAACTGGCTATTCGTGGCTTGGACGGGTGTACTCTTCACTGGGTAAAAAACTGGCTGGCTGGCTGGGCCCAAAGAGTGGTGGCAAATGGAGTTAAATCCAGTTGGCGGCCAGTCACAAGTGGTGTTCCCCAGGGCTCAGTATTGGGCCCAGTTCTGTTTAATATCTTTATCAATGATCTGGAGAAGGGCATCGAGTGCACACTCAGTAAGTTTGCAGACAACACCAAGTTGGGCGGGAGTGTTGATCTGCTTGAGGGTAGGAAGGCTCTACAGAGGGATCTGAACAGGCTGGATCGATGGGCCGAGGCCAATTGTATGAGGTTCAACAAGGCTAAGTGTCAGGTCCTGCACTTGAGTCACAACAACCCCATGCAACGCTACAGACTTGGGGAAGAGTAGCTGGAAAACTGCCTGGTGGAAAAGGACCTGGGGGTAGTGGTCGAAAGCTAGCTGAACATGAGCCAGCAGTGTGCCCAGGTGGCCAGGAAGGCCAATAGCATCCTGGCTTGCATCAGAAATGGTGTGGCGAGCACGAGTAGCGACGTGATCATACCCCTGTACTTGGGACTGGTGAGGCTGCACCTTGAATACTGTGTTCAGTTTTGGGCCCCTCAGTACAAGAAACACATTGAGGTGCTGGAGTGTGTTCAAAGAAGGGCAATGAAGCTGGTGAAGAAGGGTCTAGAAAACAAGTCTTATGAGGATCGGCTGAGGGAACTGAGGTTGTTCAGTCCAGAGAAAAGGAGGCTGAGGGGAGAGCTTATCGCTCTCTACAACTACCTGAAAGGAGGTTGTAGCAAGGTGGGTGTCAGTCTCTTCTCCCAGGTAACGAGTGATAAGATGAGAGGAAGTAGCCTCAAGTTGCACGAGGCAAGGTTTAGATGAGATATTAGGGAAAAATTCTTCACTGAAAGGGTTGTTATGGATTGGAACAGGCTGCCCATGGAAGTGGTTGAGTCCCCATCCCTGGAGGTATTTAAAAGACATGTAGACGTGGCACTTAGGGATATGGTTTAGTGGTGGACTTGGCAATGCTAGGTTTAGGGTTGGACTTGATGATCTTAAAGGTCTTTTCTAACCTAAACGATTCTCTGATTCTATGATTATCTCACATTTAAAAGATTCTAGCTGTAAATCTGCAATCCATTCAGATATTCCTTTAGTAGCTCGCCTAGGTTTCTGCTCAGTTTTTCACCTCTTTGATCTTTTCAAAATCTGTATCTGTTGTCTTTGCTCCTCTTCATTCCCTACTTCTGATTATCCTTGCTACCCTTTTTAATCTCTTTTCACTTTCTAATGCATATCTGAAGGAGGGGACCAGACGTCTGTGCAGTACTCTTGTGTTGGAGGAAGCGTGATGGATTTCTGCAGTGGTGCATCTTTGTATGTATGCTTGTTCTCTGCTTAGCTCCTAGTAATTGCTAATACACAGTTATGCTTTTTTGACCACTTTCAAGCACTGCAACAGTGTTTTGATGGAACCACTTATATGTCTAAGTTCTTTTTTGCTATAACTACTTTGGGACTTTTAATTTGTATTCCAAGATAGTGTTTTTATTCATGTACATCATCATTGGCATTTGTTGATGCTGAATTTAATTTGATTTTATCTTTACAAATGTGAATCGGATAGTTATTTTGGCAAATTTTGTCATGACTTTCCACTTATTGTGACTTTATTAGTATTTTCAAGAGCAAAAACCTTAGAACAGGTCCCTGTAGATCTCCACTGACGGCCTCCCTACACTGTGAAAGCTGCCTAATTATTCCTATCCTTGATTCGCTATATTTTAACCAGTAATTAACTTACAAGATTAATGGTTTTCCCCCTTTATGCTTTTGTTTCTCTAAAACCTTTCATTGAAGTATGTTGTCAAGTACCTTTGAGAAAGCTAATTAAAATGTTTTGACTCCATCTCTCTTGTCCATACACTTTTTGACTCCTTTACAAATGTTTTACATTCAGACTTTCTTTTATAAAAACCATGTTGACTTTTACATAACAGTATTATTAATCCTTAGGACCACAAATCTCATTCTTTCATTTTATATTTCTTTGATTTGTCTTTCTGGTTAGCATTTCAACAGGTCCTCCTTAAAGTGTTTTGAAAAAGAAAATAAAAAGTCACCCTCCTTCTGCCCTCCAAAGAAACCAGAAGAAACACATATGTTACCTTTCATTCTGTGGTACTAGGGCAGTTATAAATGAGAAGTTATTACTACATTCAGTTTTGACAGCTTAGCTATTTCATACTCAAGTTCCTTTACAACTCTTAGGGGAATACCAACTGGTTGTATCAATTTGTTACTGTTCATTTTGTTGAGTTGTGCTGAAACCTCTTCTGTTCACACTTCAATTTCAGACACATTTTCTGATGAGCCTTCTATGAGGAAAGGTTCTGGTGTGGAAATGCCTAAGATCTCCAGCAATAGACACAGATGTGAAAGAATAAACTACTTTTCCTTCTACTTCTAAATTTTTAGGCACTTCCTTTACTCTTTCATTGTTTATTGACCCTACACAGTCCCTAGCAGGCATCTTGTATCAAAGACTTTCTTACTGGATTTTTCCCTTAGCAAGGTGTTCCTCAATTCTTTTTTTTCTTCTTGTGTTATTTGGCTTTTTACATTTAATTTTCCAGAGTTAATATTCTTTTGTATTTTCCTCATGTGGACATTATTTTTTTGAAGGATATTTTCTTGCTTTAAATGGCTTTTTGTATTCTTTCACTTTATTTTTTAAGTCTTTTCACAGCTGTCCCTCATTTCTGTGGGCATCTGTAAACAATCTCCATATGTGTAAGCATTTTATCCTTTCCCAAGCTTAGCAGTTCCTTAACTGAAAGAAAGGTCTTTCCTCTGTGCAAATGTGTTTAGGAGAACAGTGGGTGCAATTCCCTTTTGTGTTGCCCTTTTTTCTTTTCATGAGAGTCAATGAGCTTAGATGATTGTTTCAAACTGAATACATAACTTTTAGACGAACTGCACACAACTAAGGACTGAATAAATGCTTTTGAACCTTAAGATCTGACTTTTCTTTAATATAATACTCTGGTTTAGGATACATGTTGCTCATGATCAGTGCTGGAGCTCAAACAGTTGTTGCTCTATTCCAGAATCATGTTCCAAGTACAGATCTACCTGTTTTACCAAAAAAAAAAAAAAAAAAATTTTAAACACATTGCAATATTTTAAATTCAAACTTCCATGAGATTTCCTGTCAGATTGTCATTCCTACAGAAAAACAAACAAGATGCCCCACATATTATTGATGAGACATTATAATTATAGGACAAATGGTTGTTTGGAGAAAGGCTCAAGTGTGCCTCAGAGACAAGGCCTGGACCAGAAAGCTGAGAGGTTGGGTACCACCTGTGGTCTAAGTCAAATAGCTTTACTTAATCTGTAAAATTGTAATAAATTGGATGTACGAACAAAAACCCACATAAATGCAACTACAGTCAAACCATCTTTTTTGTGGGCAGCATAGATGTGCTTGAGTGGAAAGTCAAGCTCCACATTGATTCTATCACAAAAATCACCTCCCCCCTGTCTATCTCTACAACAATACTACAAGATGGAAATGAGAATATTATTAAGACTGTGTGCATGTTGTGGGAGGGAGGGAGGGAGAAGGGGGAGGAATGCAGGCATCTTTAAAACGTTTTGATGGGATTCATAGCATTAAGGGCAAGAGCTGAATCCAATATGTGGTGGATCAACATTAATAACGTTCATTTATACATTAACAACTAATTGAGGTGAGTATAGATTGGCCTTTTCCCAGGTCAGTCTTGCCTCTTAGTGATTTGGGGCAGTGAGAATTTAATGGCATTTCTACCTTACTTCTACAGCTTTGAGGTTATTGAATCTGAATTCTACAATTTCCATAACAGCAGCTATACCTATTTGCATGCTAAAAGCTAGTGAGACTGATTCTGATGAAGGCTGTTGAAAATACAAAAAACTGCCTACATGCTAAATAACTGAAGTGTTCAATTCTTCTTTTTTGATTGAATAAATGACTCCTAATATAGCCTATGCTCCCTTCAGAAAGGTTGAATAGGAGATAAAAAGTTGATCAAAAATAACCTCCAGTCATGTTTATAAATACAGCAGTTGTTCATTGTCAGTTATTTAAACCAGGACAAGCAAAAGCTATTCAATCATAAACTTGTGCTTTATAAATCACCCTCTGCAGGTGAGAAGCAAAGAACATACAAGTGACCCTTCAAGCCTCATGAAGATTTAGATCAGTCTCCTGGGGAATATCATATATGAATGACACCATCAACTGATATTATTTTTCCCCTGTGAAGGTATAAATGAGGAGCTAGAAAGGCATAGTTTTCAATTTTCAGTTAAAAGATTCATGGTTAGATCAAAAATCACAAAGACTTCCCAAGGTGGAAGCTGGATACTACAACACTACAAAGAAATCAAAGGATGTCAGCTTAATTCTAGCTTGGTTGCAAGCTTTTTTACTCTGGACTGTGACCTAGGTTGGATCTGTATGGTCTGTAGGAGAAAGACATGTGATAAAATTTGTACTTCCTGACCGTGGTTTGTGTTTCACATTACTGACAAAATGGCATGTCCAGTTGATTTATAGAGCTTAAATTGTGTTGTCTTATGGGGGGGCAATGTAACCTGCCTCATGAACACCTTTGTTCAGGTGTTATTTTACTGTATGAAGAGAGACTTTGCAAGCAGGATACGCACAGCCAACAGTACACACCAGTTATCTGTTAGCTAGTAAGCAATACATAGCTAGGATTGGCATGTTACCAATTTACCTGTTCACATGCTCACCATCATCATCCTTTGCTTTAAACTGGCTTTAAACAGTTGTGGTGAGTCTGTTTGTTTGTGAGGGTTTTTTAGGGGTGTATAACTTTTCATGAAGGTCAGTATTTTCATCGTGAATCCTTGAGTCATTATTACCATCTCAACAGTTTTTCTTTCTATGTTGTAACTTTTCTTATCTTGTGTGGCTTCAGGTTAAATACTCTTACACTGCTCAATAGCATTTTTTTTTCCTGTGAGAATGAGCAAAGGTAACACAGCTACGATGCACAAAATCAAACCTTATGTCACAGACAGGTGACCACTCAGTCCTTGGTGTCCATAACATAAACATAAACAAGTTTGCCTACCTTCTCTGGCCAGCCTCAATAGTGTAGAATATACCCAGCCAGCCCACAGTGACGGTGAGTGCACACATGGGCTGTTTTCACTGCCACATTTTAGAATTCATGCATAGGGTTTATATTATAAAGATTTGGTATTCAAACCCTGAGGTTTTGAATATATAAATGCAAAAATAAATCTGAGCCTTTCCAGTGGACATTACATTTTGCCCATAATCTTAATCTTCACTAATTCCTAGTTTATAATTTGGAAGTAATAATTTTTATCTGGTTTACTATGGTGCTTTGAAAATATTTTCTTTAGTATGTCTGAAGAGCTTCAGTTTCATGATGCTCAAATCCACAGAAGAACCTGTTAGATTTCAGTGTTACCAGGAGTCAAGTAATGTCATGAATGGTGGAGGGGGATATAACCTTTATTTAAATGGTACAGAAATAGCTGTACTCCTGCTTTATTGATCACTACACTGTACTTAAACATTTGGAAATATATTTCAATTATGCTGTGAGACAAAAGATGTGCCAACCCCAGATGAAATCTGTTCCTTCCAAGCAATAGAAGTGTAGTTATTTTCTGTAACAGTTCCATGGTTAATATAAACATTTTGACAGAAAATATTTGGTGGTGAATGCAGTGTAAAACTATCTGAGAATAAATGTACTGTGACTTGGAACACAAGATACAATTTTCTTTGCATAGAGGCAAAATGAAGTGATGACAGAGTTCACAAAACCTATTCTCCTCCTAAAATTACAATTTGACCTTGCTTTTCAATGGGAGTCTTTCAAAAGTTAAACTTGACAGTGCAAGAAATTTCACAGACCTTTGGCAATTGCATTTGGCAATTGCATTGGTAAATTGGCAATTGTGATACAACAATGTCCAAATTCTTCTTTAATATTCTGTACATTAGAATACTAAAAAGTGACCCCTGGCCACCAGGCCATAATATTCATAGTAGTGACATAAAATTGTACATTTTAAGATAATGGCTATTGGAATCCAGATTTCCTGCTTAGTACACTAAGTATTGTACTGAAAGACCACAAATCTGGGCTTACTCTCCTTTTTGGGTCTACAGAAGTTCTCATTATTTAATGCAAATTAATCATTTCCCCCAGGAGAATGATAGGGCAAAACCATTATGGTTTGGACACTTCCCTGGGAAAGTATAGAGTACAGTCTCCTTGCACAAAGAAAATAAATAAATTCACTTTCCTATGGATACGGATTTTTCTCAAGTCCTGAAAGACTGTTGAAATCCTTCAGTTGGTAGGTGTATGAAAGTCACCATCACCTTTACCTGTTTCCTAGGATAATGCTATAGCTCCAGTTTAGTGGCTCCAAATGTTTTAAAAAACAGGATTTAAATACTTTTTCATGGAGAAGGCTATGAGTGCTGAATAGAGACTGTGAGACATTTCAGTGCTAGAAAGAAAGAAGATTTAAGGCATCCTTTTTTATATTGGATTTTGTACTGGCTGTCTCACACAGCTTCTTGTTAAAAATGCAAATCCATTATGAAAAGTTTAATATGTTTCATACATTATACAGGAAGTCTAGCTACCTATTTCAGGGCAGATTACTTGCTTGAGTTACAAGCAGATCTTCATTTTAGCTAGTCTCAGGAGTTGTTATATTGAAAACTTTAATTATCAAGCCTTCCATATATCATGTGCTTTGGTATCTGCAATGGCATCACCATTTTGGGTCTCATAGTGGGGAGTGCCTATAGTGCTTGGTGACAGCTCTGGGTCGGTCCTTATAGGAAAGTCCTTTCAAGCAAATTTCCCCATTAGGAAGCTCATCTTCTTCCCTCCACCTGTAGTGCTACACAACAGCCTGACTCCTGGTTACCCAGCTCAATTGGTTCACATTTTGAAGGATGTTTTAAGAAGTTGCACTTTGCATACTTTTAGCTATGTAGGAAGAAGGCTGGACCTGTCTGACCAGAGCACAAGAGCAGTCCTCGGTGTGGGGGAGCTGCAGATAGGCCTCCAGACCTCACTGCATCAGATTAACAAGTTTGAATGTCAGCTAGGACTTTTGAAAATGTGTCCATTTTAGCCAAACTCTATCCACATGGAAGACGATACTAAAACCTCTTGCATTGATTTAAATGGTTAAAGAGGTGGGTCACTGCTATGCACTTTGCAGAATGTCTTCCTAAGGTTTTAAGCCTTCTGTTCATATGGTTGGCAAAATGAGCCAGCATGTGTGCTGGCTTTGGCTGGGATAGAGATAATTTTCTTCATAGTAGCTAGTATGGGGCTATGTTTTGGAGTTGTGCTAAAAACAGTGTTGATAATACAGGGATGTTTGTGTTATTGCTGAGCAGTGCTTACACACAGTCAAGGCCTTTTCTGCTTCTCACACCACCCCACCAGCGAGTAGGCTGGGGGTGCACAAGAAGTTGGGAGGGGACACAGCTGGGACAGCTGACCCCAACTGACCAAAGGCATATTCCACGCCATATGACATCACGCTCACATATAAAGCTGGGGGAAGAAGAAGGAATGGGGGATGTTTGCAGTGATGGCGTTTGTCTTCCCAAGTAACCATTACGCGTGATGGAGCCCTGCTTTCCTGGAGATGGCTGAACACCTGCCTGCCAATGGGAAGTAGTGAATGAATTCCCTATTTTGCTTTGCTTGCATGCACAGATTTTGCTTTACCTATTAAACTGTCTTTATCTCAACCTGTGAGTTTTCTCACTTTTACTCTCCTGATTCTCTCCCCCATCTCACCGGGGGAGAGTGAGCGAGTGGCTGTTTGGTGCTTAGGTGCCAGCTGGGGTTAAACCACGACAGCATGATATCAGGGAACTCCTGCTGTTTGTGTGAGTTCCTTGTAAAATGAAATGCAAACAAATATGGACCACGATATTACAAGTACATTTAGCCTCTGTAGTGCAATGGCCTATCAAAACAGTATAAATAAAAGACAGTGTTTCCATACATTTCTAAGAGCTCCTCATGCCATTTAGATTGTATTCACACAGAGCAAGAACTTAACATTGTAAATTAAATCACTGAAATATTGCACGTTAATATACTTGCATCTCACAGCAAGGTCATTCTATATACCCTGTAGCAGCCTCAGGAAATAATGAGTAGGCTGAATAGATTACATTATAGAACTGAATTGTGCTTAAATTAAATCATAAAATACAGGCTCTGACAATCAAGCAGAATACTAAAGTCCAACAAAAGATAAGAAATATGAAGCATGGACATAAGTCTACCTCCACCTCAGAGTGCCATACATGTGTTGTATAAAACATGGAGTCAAATCCTCACTTGGTGTAAATTGGTATGATTCCTAGAACTGAAAGGATCTATGCCAACTCAGTCCAGTCAACTTCATTCACATGTATAAAATAATAAGTTCACTTACTATAAGGAGACCATTGAAATACTTGAACCTCATAAAATATAAGAGAAAAAAGCAAAATACTCTCAAGAAAATTAACAAGCCCTGGCAAGTGAAGTAAAAATGGAATTAAAATTTGAAGACAAAAGAAGAAAACAAACAAACAAACAAAACCCCAAAACCAGAGAGAGGTTTAAACGATCTATTTCAAGACTCCAAAAGGTTAAGCGGGGGAGGGCAAGTATTGTACTCAGGCTAGTAGATTTTAACATATTAATTAAGGATCTGTAAAAGGTCATGCTGGGGTGACAGCCTGCTGATGACACATTTAATTAGTTGAATCTAATCTGTAGTGAGATTATGAGGAATTCTAAAGCCACAGAACAGTGGCACAGGAAGGCTTATAACTTCAAAGTAAGGCAAATTGGACAGAAGCTACTGAGCTACTCAAGCAAACCTGGGGGAGCCTCTGTAACTGTAAGCCCTCTGGTAATTTCCTGAAGTAATTTAGAAAAAGTCAAAAAAATAAAGGTTGGATAATGCTTTGCAAAGAAACAAGTACAATCAACTAACCACAAAAAAAAGGCTGAAAAGCAAAGCTCTCTGAAAATGTTTTCTCCAGCATCCTAAGCTAGCATCATTCATTCCAATGTTCCCCAGTGCACTGTTTCAGTAAGTAATATATATTAGAACAGGTTGCTCCTGGCTATACCTTAAGACCACATCTGTGACGGTTCCTATCCCCATCCTAGGTATTGACTTCTCCATGTCCAAAATTGCTCTTCTGAGTTGCTTGATGAGTGCTGTTTTGCAGAGGTTATAACACTATAGGAAAGGAAGATGCATGCACTTTAATTTATAGTTAATAAACAAAAGCATAGTTTGATACGTTATGGTGCTATTGATTTTAAAAACTATCAGGTATCAATGGGTCAGGATGTTAACTGGATGTGCCACTGACAGTGTTGCCACTGTAGTTCTCCCTACAGATCTACTCTCTATAGCTTCATATTAGGACTTTTTCAAATGTGTGAATAAGTCTTTTGATTATATTTCTATTGTCCCTTCACTCTTTAGCATGTATCAATATTTAGATCAGGTAACTATAGCAGGTAGGTATTCACTGTCCAATACAGCAACCTACTTCAAGAGACACTGAAACATCAGGCAGTCTGCAGTCTGCAGCTGTAGCAGCATCCAGGCAGATTCTGAAATCAAGAAAGTTTTGTACAGAGATGGATTGCTCCCACATTTTCGATCCAGATGTTGCTTGACTTTTTCTGTTGACTTTCAAATGAGAAGAATGAGGGCTTGAATGTTCTTTTTCATTTTTTTATTTTTTGAAACTTTTTGCTTTTCCCCTTCTAAAAAATTAAAAACAGCCAAAGAGATGTTTTAGAAAGTTGGGGCAGGGGAGGTGGCTTTGCAGGTTTATTGTTTTGATTTGTTCTTTTAATGTATTCTGGGCTGAAACCATGTATGCCAAGGTTTAGCTTGGAGCAAATTTTTTTTTTTAATGGTTGAGTTATAAACTCCCACAGAAAGGGTTATAATAGAAACACTGACAGGCATTTAACTATAACAGTAGTAGCAGGGTTGTTATAATAATTGGATTTGGGGTGGAATGCAAAGCTAAATTTACAGATTCTTTTTGCCTTGGGGGAGCCATTCATTTCTGTCTGAAACAGCTAAGGCAAAACTTAACATCAGCATAGGAAAAAGACACTAAAAAAAGAATGGTTCCATCTCTATTAGCTCCAAGAAAACAATCATTACTTGATGGATTTAGTGATGCATGAAATATTGGAGCCTGCATCTGGGAATCGTTACCAAAAAAATAAATTGATTTATATTGACTGTCTTAATTTGTTGTTTTAAGTGAAAATGTGAAAGTTGATATCTGACACGAGTAGTTTTTTATTGGATAGTTCACTGGAGTGTTAAATTAAACAAAAATACCCAGATAAAACTGAAGAAATAAAGGTGGAAGCAATTAAGAGCTTATCCTGCAGATCTTTCTTCTGAGGGTCCTGTGGTTTAATTCAATTAAAAAAAAAAACCCCTTCTCTTTCTTCTTCGCTTTTTTTTTGTTTTACCAAGTTGTCAGGTCTTGATAACATTTTAATGTTTATGCAAGTAAATGAAATTGCTTCATTCTGTCAGAGAGATAAATAAGACAAAGTCATCAACAAATTACACCCAGTAGCAGTATCAATATTACCTGTGGTAACACGGAAACCTTGCAGAAGGGCCTTCACATCTCAGGACATTCTTTAGTGTTATACCCTTGTCAAGCCTGTAGTGCCTGTACATATCCAGTTGTCTCTTAAAAATACCCATTACGCTGCCTCATCAATAACTCTCCTTTAGCTGATAAAGTTTAATTTGTATTTGAAGTAGAAAGACATGCCAGGTCAGATCCGGAATTCAACTCAGTGGACTTAATTGCTCCAGACATCTAGGCAGCTTGCATTATGATTTCTATCAAAAACAACCTTCATCAGTTGACAGGGAAGAATTTCATTTTTTTGAAAATCCATACTTAACATAACCTAGATGATGATGTTCAATTATCAGTTAGACCCAACAGTAATGCTTCTTTTAAGATATAGTCAAGCATCTTTTAAACTAGGCTTGAGCAGCAGCACTTGCTGAGGTCAAACTGAAGTAGAATTTGTATTTAAGGATGCCTGCATCAGAAACTATTTGTAAGGACTTTGCATCTTTTAAGTGTTTTGAGCAGAAGAAAGGTTTTAATGACTTTTGGTGACTTTCATGAGATCTTTTCTCTCTCCCTGGACTGGGTTAGCAGGTTGCATTCCTTTCAGCAGATCACCGGGTGTTATTCTTCCTTGGTGGTCTGTATGGTAAAATGAAAGTCCTGGTATGTAGCTTAACCACCTTGTTATACTATTCAGAAAAATGCTTTCAATGATGATTGAAAATTGCTGGTATGAGCATATATGGGCCTATTTCAACTCCACTCTGAGCTTCCAAGAGTACAGCACTGAACAGACTCGGGATTACACTTCTTTTTTTCTTGTTTGTCTGACAGGAGAGGTGAAAACCCTTCACTCTGTCCAGTTAATTTGGTACTGTGCATGTGCTGACTGCCTACACGGCTGCTGCCCATCATACTACCAAAGATAGATGTAAGACTCAGTAAGGTGCTTCCTCCCTCTCTTGGGCAAGGAGTTGGAGCAAAGGCAGAAGAGAAACTTCTCTGGAGTTGCTTTCACCACTCTACCATAGGAGTCTAAGTACTTTTTATAAGTAACTTAATTCCAGTATAGTTAGTGGAATTGCTGTGAGCTGAAATTTTACTCCTGATAGATAAATCATGAAGGCATAATCTGCCCGTTTCAGTGCTTTCAGAAGTACACTAAAAAGCTCATCTTTGGAATTATTTCTAAGCTTGGCTATAAAGGTGCCTGTTGGAGCGGTGTACTCTGCCCTTGTATTAGTTCTGTAAAACCTTGTTTTCTACAGCAGTGTCTGTGTTTGAAATGGTTTTTTCCTTGTATCCTAAGGATATATTCAGTCTAATGACTGTGTAGTTATCTCTTCACATCCCCACAATGCTCTTTATAAGGGAGTACTGCCTTGTATCTTGGGACTGAATTGCTGCAGCTGATGCACAGTAATTCATTAGACAAATGTTGCTACAGGAAACCTAACTAGAGAATTTGTTATATGGAACTCTCCAACAGCAAACTGCTGACATTGTTGGTTAACCAGAAATGTACCTGAAGTTATGTTTATGGCCTACTTAAATACTGAATGCAAGTAAAAAGAAATAGAAAATTGCCAAGAGCTGAATTAAGTCTGACTGTTGATTTAACAGGAAATGGAAATAGATATAAAAATCTTGCTGATAATTCTTTCTTTTTTAATATTTTTCAATGCAGTTTTTACTTTCATCTACTTTTCCAGGGTAAGTATTCCACAAAGCAACAAAATTTTCTGTTAGGAAGTTTTCCACTAATACTAGTGCAATATTTTTGTATAGTTAATCTCTTTCATTTTTCTAATGTTCTCAGTATTTGCCATGACTCTCTTTTTTGTCTCATCTATTCAACAGTGTCTTAACCTCTGACTTTTGTCTGATTTTGATGCTTGGTTCTCATTTATCCACAGGGTTAACTCCTTTTGCAGCTGCTTTCACTGTTCTCAGAAACTATAATGGGAGTCAGGAGTAGGTAGACATTTTTTATTACATTTTTTTGTTTCTTTGGGGATTGGTTTGGTTTGGTTTTGCAAAATAGCAATACTCAAATCCTCATCTATAGCACTGTTAACCATTAACCTGGTCTTCTCACTTGGGATCCTGCAGCAAGACCAGTTCTGCAAGACGAATGTGTTGGTCTACAACAAGAAAACTGATTACTTTTCTATAGTAGTTTATCTGCCATCATTTGACTTGTCCAAAATACTTCTATTCTAGAGCAATTTCACAGTGGTTACTTGCCTTTTTGAATGGCACCTTTCAGGTTTTTTCGGAATGAAATTCTCCATAGAGGAACAGAATATGGAATAGTCATTGCAAAATACTTATTCCAAAATACTACGTAATTTAACTGCATGTTCTGAAGTTTCTTAGCCTTTTTTACCTAGATGCAAATTACACTGCGTGGAAGATTCTGAAGGAGGGAAGGAGGAAGTCTTAGAGAGATGGGATATTTACTCATTAATAGTCTGTGCCATTTTGTTCTCTTGCTTCTTTGATGGAGATGTAAGCTCTACACCATACAGTTTAATGACATCGTCAGTAGAAAGTGGCATTATCTCAAAACTTCTCATTGCCTAATTCGGAGTCCTTTGCTTAATCTGCCCTTCTAGCAGGTTTTCCATTTACGAAAAAAGCAGTATTGTAATTGGATATCTTTTTACATACAGTATCTTGTGCTGGTAGTAAATGTTCCCACTGAGATTTGAAGATGTAAAATGTAATTTTTTTTCTTTTTTGAAATCTTTAACTAATGTCATATTGTGATCTGATTATTTACCAGGTTTTTAATACCACCTTCTCTTCCACCCATAAGATGGATATTGTGGATGTTGTCTACCTCGACTTTAGTAAGGCCTTCGACACTGTCTCCCACGGCATTCTCCTGGAGAAGTTAGCAGCTCACGGCTTGGATGGGCATACTCTTCATTGGGTAAAAAACTGGCTGGATGGCCGAGCCCAGAGAGTGGTAGTGAACGGAGTTCAATCCAGTTGGCGGCTGGTCACGAGTGGTGTTCCCCAGGGCTCAGTTCTTGGGCCGGTTTTGTTCAATGTCTTCATCAGTGATCTGGATGAGGGGATTGAGGGCACCCTCAGCAAGTTTGCAGATGATACTAAGCTGGGCGGGAGTGTCGATCTGCTCGAGGGAAGGAAGGCCCTGCAGAGGGACCTGGACAGGCTGGATCAATGGGCCGAGGCCAACTGTATGAGGTTAACAAGGCCAAGTGCCGGGTCCTGCACTTTGGTCACAACAACCCCATGCAACGCTACAGGCTTGGGCAAGAGTGGCTGGAAAGCTGCCCGGCAGAAAAGGACCTGGGGGNTGAGGGAACTGGGGTTGTTCAGTCTGGCGAAAAGGAGGCTGAGGGGAGACAGCTACCTGAAAGGAGGTTGTAGTGCAGTGGGTGTTGGACTCTTCTCCCAAGTAACTAGCAATAAGACAATAGGAAATGGCCTCAAGTTGCATCAGGGGAGGTTTAGATTGGATATCAGGAAGAATTTCTTTACCGAAAGAGTGGTTAGGCATTGGAAGAGGCTCCCCAGAGAGGTGGTGGAGTCATCATCCCTGGAGGCGTTCAAAAAAGGTGTAGACGTGGCACTCCATGGCCTAGTTTAGGAGTCATGGTGGTGTTAGTTGATGATTGGACTTGATGATCTTAGAGGTCTTTTCCAACCTCAATGATTCTATGATTCTATGATCTCTGAATATCTCTTGGTTATGAAGATGCATTGTCCCTTATAAACAACTTTTTCAGTGTTGCCTTTGTTAAGGTGCTTTAAGATTCCTTTCCCTACTACTAAATTATGTTGTTTCTGATTGCATTCTATCCCCAATTTTCCTTCACTTCCAAATCACAATGCCTTGAATTTTAATGCTGTGACAGTATCACTTCCTAGGAACACATTTACTAGCATGAGAATTTGAAATTGCTCAGGATTGCTGAAATTTTCATGTAAGTCTCACATCCAATGTTTCCCTATTTGGACTCTGCATTATCACACTGAGAAATTAACCACTACGTACATAAGAACATACAAACAGTTGTGTATGTTAAACTGAAGGTCTGTCAAGCCCACTAATTGAGAGAGGATATGAATAATAAGACTATAAGGATGTACTGACACCCTTTCCGTTCTATATTCACATGATAAGTTCTTCAGAAGAGGTATCTGTTTACAGAGTAAGCCATGATCAACAGCGCAGAGTCTGGTTGGAGGCCCACAACTAGCGGTGTTCCCCAGGGGTCTGTACTGGGTCCAGTCCTGTTCAACATATTCATCAATGACCTGGACGAAGGGATAGAGTGTACCCTCAGCAAGTTTGCCAACGGTACCAAATGGGGAGGAGTGGCTGACACGCCAGGAGTCTGTGCTGCCATCCAGCGAGACCTGGACAGGCTGGAGAGCTGGGCCAGGGGGAACTGAATGAAATTCAACAAAAGCAAGCGTAGGGTCCTGCACCTGGGGAGGAACAACTCCACGCACCAGTATAGGTTGGGGGTTGGCCTGCTGGAAACTAGCACTGCTGAGAAGGACCTGGGAGCACTGGTGCACAGCAAGTTGACCATGAGCCAGCACTGTGCCCTTGTGGCCAAGAAGGCCAACGGCATCCTGGGGTGCATCAAAAGGAGTTTGGCCAGCAGGTCGAGGGAGGTGATTCTGCCCCTCTACTCTGCCCTAGTGAGGCCATATCTGAAGTACTGTGTCCAGTTCTGGGCTCCCCAGTTCAAGAAGGACAGGGAACTGCTGGAGCAAGTCCAGCGGAGAGCCGCAAAGATGATCAGGGGACTGGAGCATGTCTCTTATGAGGAAAGGCTGAGAGACCTGGGTTTGTTTAGCCTGGAGAAGAGAAGACTGAGGGGAGATCTTATCAATGCTTGCAAATACGTAAAGGGTGGGTGTCAAGAGGATGGGGCCAGACTCTTTTCGGTGGTGCCCAGTGACAGGACAAGGGGCAATGGGCACAAATTAGAACACAGGAAGTTCCAGCTGAACATGAGAAAATGCTTCTTTAACTGTGAGGGAGACAGAGCACTGGAACAGGCTGCCCAGAGAGGTTATGGAGTCTCCTTCTTTGGAAATATTCAAAACCTGCCTGGATGCAGTCCTGTGCACCCTGCCCTAGGTGTACCTGCTCAAGCAGGGGTGTTGGACGATATGATCTCCAGAGGTCCCTTCCAACCCCAACCATTCTGTAATTCTGTGATTCTTACAAGTAAAAAAAGGAAAGGTTCATTCCTGAGTATATCCCTGAGTAGTACATGTAGTACTCCTACTGACCACTTAACAACTTAGATGCCTGCACTTTTTCTATATTAATGGAGGAAGAAAGTCCTCTTCAGAGAGGGATTGTGTCTTAAATTTGCTCTAGACCAGTCACGAGGAGCACTTCAGGGATGATGGGATACCTTCTAATGGTGAGATACCTAAATCAAGCACCTCAGGTAAGTGCTTAAAATACACCAGGACAGATAACTCTTTCCTTGAACGATTAGATAATCATCATGGTAGGAGTCCAGAGGGTCTATGGTGCTTATGGCTAGCCCGTGGTTCTGAAAATTCATTTTCCTCTGTGCTTTATTTCTAAAGGGAAAGGGAGAGCAAACCTTCTGCAGAATAAGCAGCTGAAATTCTCAGAGCAAAGCCCCTGTGGGTTGGGTTTACCTGTCCACAGAATGCACGTGATGGAGGGACTGTAGAAGAAACTGGTTGGTGTGTTCAGCTCCTCACAGAAAAAAAACCCTTATTTAAAAATGGGAAGGGAGTACAGGAATAGAGGAGAAAAAGGAAGAATTGTGGTTCTGAGTGTGCTGAATGTTTGGGTTGCTTGGATTAGAATTTATAGCTTTTATTAATCTGCATAATATTGGAATATAAGGTGATTCAAGCTCTTTTAAACCCTCTGAGTCATTTTTTATTGTTCTCTTAATATAACCTTTTTACACAATATTGTTTTCTGAATGTCATCTTTAACATGCAATTTAATGATTCAGTATACAAGAGTACACTCAGAAAACCAGTTTCTCTCTTGAGTCTGGGTGTGTGGATCTGATTTGAACAAAGATAAATGGTCTCATTTTATTACAGGAACTTGTCATTAATAACACTAGGTATGTCATGTACATTATAACAGGTTCAGTGGATTTGGTCCTGTTGACATTTTATGAAGCAATGGTAATGAAATTTGTGAGCTGCTACACAACTTTGTGTAAAAGAAAACAACACTTCAGATTATTTACAAAAGTTTGTTAAAAAATGCCAGATAAATAAATAATCTATTTTTGGGAGATGTTACAAATTCCATTAAGGCACTGAGAAGAACATTTCTTAAAACTATATAACACTTCATATAACAGTATAACTTCTGCAAATAGTCCATACTAAAAAGTTTATTGCTATACAATAAAAAGAATAATTGCAATTATCAGTAGGTATGTAATAATTAGTAATCTGGACTTTGGGAAACACCTAGGTAAGATCATACATTTTGCTCTAGAGCATTTTTACATTTTCTCTTCATGTAAAAAGAGTCACGTTCAAATTTCTTAATTTGCAGCTGCTCTGAGATTTAAGTATTGTAAGCTTTGGTATTTTCTTTTTTGTAGCTAAGTTCTCACCTTTGGTAAAATACAATATCAAGAATTTAAATCATTGTAGTAGCAGTTGTAGTAGTAGTAGTAGTAGTAGTAGTAGTAAAAGTAGTCCTTTAGCTTCCCCTTACTTTGAAAAATAGCGGAGTAATTTGTTCTTGCAACATTAGACTAAGCTACCAATTGGTTTACATTCATAAATATTGTGCAAGTAGTGAAAGAATGAGAAAAAGAATGTCTTTAACATAAATTTAGGAGGTAGGAGTCTAGCTTTTTACACAGTTCTCCAGCTGACTGAATGATGATACTGGAAATCATACTATAGCGCTTATCTATAGGATAAGGAACTTAATACCAGTCTATCAATCATGACTGCTGTAATGATTTGTTATTTAATATCTGTAAATTTCTGTTAAACTTAAAAGTGTTAAATACTGGTGAAGAATTTTCTGACTTACAACAAAGCCCCACAGCTCATTCCATAAAACAAGCGTGACAAGGTATTGTCATGGCAATGGCTGCATCATCGCAGATTGTGGATTAATTGTACTTCCACTGCCGCATCAACCAAATGAGAATAATTGGCTAGCGGGAGAGAAAAACTTTGCTTAAATCTTAACAGCAAAAATAAGCTATTAGCAAAATGTAGAAATGGAAATACATACATTGGGGAAAGTAACTATATTTCAGTTAAATTAAGATGTGTGGATTCGGAAAGTTTTCTCAGTCAGAAAATCTCCACTTAATAGACTGAAGAGCAGTAAGGGTTTGCAGAAATGTCTCTAATGGGAACTGATATTTGAAAGCAAAGGCTAGTGGGACTGATTACTTTCCTCATTAGGCAGCATCTCTAACTAAATAAATCAGATGCTGCCATATAACATTTCACAAAATCTGTCAAACTGAAGGATATAATCTGGAAACATTAGCATAGATCCATGCAGAATTGGGTTCAACACGCTTTTTCGTCTTACACTAATTGACAAAAAGCAGTGCCACTGCAGCACACAATTTCACATGCAATTATTATTAGAGGGACAAGTGAAAACATTCTGAACTACAATTTTCTCCTCATGTTTTGTTGTCAAGTGCTACGCAAACCAATGTCTCCAGTAAGTGGAGTTTTCTCTTTTTAATACTGTGCAGTATGCCCTTTGGCAGCATCTTCCCCTTTTCAAAGCAAAAAGTTAAATGATATCCTTTCCCTGCGTAGCTCTGGGGGGCTGTGCAGAAAAAAGAGTAAAAATGTTTCTCAGGGAGGAGTGTGGAATTAGCTCAGCATGCCAGCATAAAGAGTCCAGTGTGTTAGGCTCAGTATCATAGAGCAAAGTAGTGATAGAGGACACATGGCCCTGAGGCCAAAGCTGGTTGCTCCAGGCTCTCTCTGCAAGTAGTGGAGAAAGACGACCTCTTCCAGAGGTGGTTGAGGGCTCCTGGATCAAGGGCTGCTCTGAAGATATTCTGTACTGAACAAGTAATTAAATACTCAAAGGCAGTGAGAGGGAGAAGGAGAAGGGCTGTGCGTGGGGCTGTCTGTAGCCAAAACGAGCATTTAATTTTTTCAAGCAGACGGCAATCCTTTAATTGGCAAGCTGAAGAGACCCGCCATGTTAAGGTATTCTTTAGCACTCCCAGCGGTTCTTGGTAAGAAGACCTGAGTTCAAATCACTTTTCTAAGTCAGGAAAAGGAGGAAATCGTGCTGCCTCTTCTGTACGCTATAAGAATACTCAATGAAGTGGTTTGTGTTTATGTGTGTGACAGGCGTCAGGGTGGCCAACTGGGAATGTATGTAGCTACCTTGCTGGCACTAGTACTTTTGTTCTCAGCAAGGTACCGAACATCCAGAAACTCTGAACAAATGAACAAATATCTCTTTTTTATGTGCTATATTTGATGTGCTTGCCAAACATACAAATAGTATATATCTGGGAAAATAGAAATACAGCAGCCCATCTTCAATGCCTTCTTGAGTCCCTTCAGCTTCAGCTCTCCCTAAATGTCTTCAGATTTGGTACAAGACATTGGCAGTTGAAGCCGGGGCTAGTAATCAGGTTATTGTTGATATTTGAAATTTGATTGATATTTGGTTGATATTTGACAGATTGTTGACAGTTACCATTTATCAGGCTAGCACATTTTGTGCACATGTACCTTCAGTAAAGCTCGTATCTCCAGCTGAGCCTTATGCAAGTTTTCTGGGAGAGGTACCTCCTTTGTTTGGTTGGTTGGTTGGGGTTTTTTTTAAATTTTATTCCCTTTGTTATGTGCAGCATACCATTCTTGCTAAATTAACAATAAACAGACAATACACTACACTGTCTCCATTATCAGGTTGTCCAATGAAGCATGACATTCAGTTTCCTTGCAATTGGTATTTTAGCATAACTCACACTGAATGGTCAGCAATGTTTAAACATTTGTAACATTATCCAGCTTTCCCCTATTTCTGCTAATTTATGCACCTTCTGTAGCAGAGAATGGTAAAATTTAACATGCAGTGCCCAAGCAACCATCTCTTGCAGTTTGCTATGAAGTTAGACTTTTTTGTTTTGTTGCTTGTTAATGTTCTTGTTGAAAAAAATGAAAGGGTGCTAAGGTAAAACATTGTCCTCAATAACAACCTAACGAATGTGTGGGTTACTTTTATAGAATATATCCCATAAGATCTTCTATTCACTTGGAAGGGAATGAGTGGATAGTAAAAGGTCAATCCCCACTGCTTCACTTACCAATATTCTGCCTAATGCATGAAAAGATATATATGAAAGGGAAAGCAATTATCAGTGTAACATTTCAGATTATAACAATCTCATAAAATAATTAAATGCTCTGTTTACTCTGATCAGTTACTGTGCTGATGGTATTCTACCATCATGAAATCTGTGGTTTTAAAGAAAAGATTTTCTAGTGTAGGTAACATTTACAAAACATTGGCACAAGCTGTGCTGCAGTTCAAAAGCAATGCATGTTCTCCTGTGTAAAGGAAAAAGATGCAGGATGTGTAGCAACAGATATTAGCAGTAGTAGGGAAACAGGATAATTAAAAGATAACTAGGAAGATAATTAAATGATAACAGAGACTAACCTGATGTGCTTTAGGCTAAGTGCAATAATTAATCTTGATACATGGTATACAATAAGGGCTTTCCAATACATTCTCCTGCACTAGCTTGCTATTATGAAATCACAGTTCTTTGTGCAGGAAATAATTGGACTAAAGTGAAATGTTCATGTTAGACTAGCATAGTTAGTTCTTCTGTGAAAGGTGCATTTTAGACAGCAGCAGGAAGAACCGAACAACTCAATTAGCTATGGAATTTCTGAGGCTTGCAAATATATAGGAACCCTCTGCTCCTCCCTGCTTTTGGCTTTCAATGACTTTAATGAAAGATGCTGGAGTGGTTGACTGGAGACTTGAGATTCTCCATAGAGGCAAAGGTTCACTGAACTGCAAGGCTACTTTAATCTTATTCTAGAAGGGAACACTTCTTGGGAGGAACACTTCTTTTTATGTCAGACTATCAAAATATGGACCTTGAGGCACTTTGCAGTTTGTTTGTTTATTTAAACAGATTTTAAGATTTTTAGGATTATAACCTCAATTTGTTTGTATTTACTACTTTTTTGGGGAGTGCACATCTTATATCATCGCAATCTTACATTGTTCTTTTTAGAGGTAAGTGAAGTACAATTTATAAAATAGCAAATGGTAGGCTACTGTCATTCATTATGTCAACTCTCTGGGGAAACAGCAAAAGTAAGTATTAATTACTGTCAACCATGATACTGGCTTTTATAATACTGACTTGTCTGAAATGAATTAAGGTCAATACTTTCCATTTATACAGCTCTCCAAATAATGGCAACCTTTTAAAGAGTATAGTTAGAAAGAGTTTAACAACATAAGACTTCCTTACAGCATCAATACGTGAAAGAAAGTACAATTGGTAGAAATAAATAATCTCTTCTGCTTTTGAGCATAAAACATTTTTGCCATAAAACCAATGCTGGGCTACTGCAAAATTTCAGCTTTAAGAAAAAGAGGTAGAAGAATGGAGAACACAGGATGAAAAGTAGGAAAGATCCTGAAGGTTTAAATATTCATAATCAGAATCCCTAGACAGGATGAACTGAGTGAAACTCTGCCAGTTTGTAGAAATAGGGGATGTAGTTATACCTGTCTGTCTTTGGCTCACCTGGCTACATGTAAATTACTGACTCTTTTGCGAGCTGCAGTGATTCACATTTGCCACTTTGCCGTCTACGCTGTAGTTATGTGTATCATTGAAAGCAAAGGGAAGGCTCAGATGGTGCTCTGCACCAGGGGAATGGAGCATGCAGGGTTCTTTCTGGATGTCAATTAGAAAGGCACAACAGCAAATAGTGTAATAAAACTGCTTTTAACAATACAATAGAAATAGGAAGAGAAATATAGTTAGCAAGTAAATCTTATCTCCCTTCAGATGCTGGGAACCCCACTTTTGTGCAGCATCAGATGGACCCCAGGCGAATTCCCACATTTCGCTGTGGAGATCCCACCTGTGGAGAGGTTCAATCTCCCTCCCATACTGTGGTGCCTTTTATCTTGTGTAGCAAACAAAACCATAGATCTGCTCCTTACATGGCGGGATGTTATCTCTTTCATGACATCCGCCAGAGTGCAGCACTGAGCAGCCTGGGGCATCCCAGCACCTTCCTTTACAGTGTTGCACGCTAGGGGGCTGGTTATATGGCAGCTACTCATGTTAAGAGTACTTAAGGCTTCTCAAGCCTTAAGTACAAGGCCCAATAGACCAGGTGTGCCTTGCCCAAGACCACCAACTGCTCCAGTACGATATTTACCCCAAGGAACCCACTACAGAGGGCTGGGTAGCTAGTGCAATAGTGGGTAGGACTGATACACATATTACAGATTATTTACCTTAACAAGCTGCTTGACAAAGCAGAATTAGGTATAAAGCTAAAAAATTGAAGTTTGTGCAAGCAGGTTGTGTACATATATCATCAAAATATGATTTCTCTGAACCAGTGAAGTTAGTGGGGAAGTTTATTTGGAGGAGATCAGTTGCTGCACATTCTTTTGTTTTCAAAACTCACATTTTTTGTTTTAAATCTTCAACAATGTACTTGAGAAGAGGAGGAGTGGCTAGAGGAATGCAAATAAAGAAGTAATACACTTTGCATGCAATTTTATGGTTTTTCTCTGCTTAGTAACCAGGGTCTGAAATAATTCTTCCAGGCTATCATCTTCAAAAATATCTATATCATACATGGTGACATGCCTTGTGGACATCTGGCCCTGAGTTTCTAGTTCTCTACCTCATGGATATAAAAGCATTTAAGCTTATGAATCTTCTGCTTATGTGAAACATAAATGCTTCAGGAAATACACTCCATTTCTGCGTCTTCCCTTTTGCTGAATTCCATTTGTGGAATTCTGGGAGTCATGACCTTACCCAGCTCTAATCCTGATTTATTTATAATTACACCCCCTGTGATTTTGAGATGGCAAAATTAAATAATCTGCCTGGTTTTCTCAAACACAGAAGAAAACAACTGTGACCATGCTATATGAGAAATTGTTGTGAAATATATTAGTTGTAGGGATTAAGTACGAAATTCAATAAATTTTGGTTTTATTTTTGTTTACTCTCTGGTAGGGGAATTCAGATTCTGGTAAGAACTACAAATACAAATTTTGTCATATCTAGAAAGAAATAATCTTCTTCTTCTCATTCAACTAAAAGCAAGAAACTGCAGAAATCTCCTGAAAAGCTTGTTTTGTAGTCATCCAGGTTAAACTAGTAAGCTCAATAAGGGTTTAAATGAAATCTTGAAGCCATTTGGCATTGGCTCATTGCTAAGATTTCATGGAGTTGATTTGGACACGGGGGTTTTGGCAGTATTCAATATGGGTCTTTTTGAGGAAATGCTGCATGTTTGCAAAACCTGTCACACTGAGTGGGAGATGAAGGTGTCTGACACTTCTGAGGAAGGACACAGATTTAACAGGATCATGTTAACCATCACATGAATAGAGCAGTATTTTAATAGGACTTATAGCTACTATTTATTCACAAGGGGACAACAACAGATTAAAGTATATTTAGAAATGTGAGTCATATTTCACAGGGGAGAAAAGCAACCTGCCATTTCTGCTGCAGTACTTACTTCTTATTACAATAATAATAAGCAACAAGAATGATTTTGAGGTTTGCAGAACAGGAGGGAAAACCAAATGTAAGGAGCAATTCATTCTCCAGACCAAGGAGGTAATTTTATGTATCATCTTGGAAATAAAAGCTACAAACAATGCCAACCAACAACGGGGAGAGTAGCAAGGTAATGGAAGAAGAACTGTTTAACAACGACCATGCCACCATTAAGCTTTCATGATAATCTGGTGAAATTCAAATAAATGGAAATACACTAATATCACTCAGGGATGACTCTTGCTGTTTTGAGATAGACCTGTAACATGGCTCTCTTGATAATCTGTTCATCACTGTGTTTTATATGATATATTTTATCAATTTTAGGTTTATAATATGTTATTTTAAGTTTATAATATGTTAAGCATAGTCCTCTTCAGTTGGATTACTTTACCAAGAATTGTTCCTCTGGCTGTGAGCTTTTCCTAACAGCTTTCTTCTTTACCCATTCCAGATGACAAACTCCCTTTCACCTGGTGCTTGATAGCATTCCCCCTGCCCCGGCTGTTACAGCTTACTAATAAGAGCATCTAAATTCCTTTAACTGTCTATGTAAATATTTCAAAAGGTGTTTTTGCAAAGGTAGTTTATTTGTGGATGCCCCACCCCTGGAACTGTTCAAAGTCAGGGTGAACAGGGCTTTGAGCAACCTGATCTAGTGAAAGATGTCCCTGCTCATGGCAGGGGTGGGTTGGAGTAGATGATCCTTAAAGATTCCAACCCAAACCATTCTGTGATTCTGTGATTCTATGGTATATTTGCTGTATGTAGAAGAGAAGCAAACTTGGTGCCTGTCAAAATTACTTGAGTCCACTTTAAGCCCTATAGCTTAAAATAAAACTCATACATTTTCTTCCAGCATACAGTTATGTTCTTGATTACAAAGCTGGAAGCAATGCCACCAAAGTAAAGCATAAAATAGAAAAACTTAATCTTAGATCATACTTGACAAGGATCTCAGCTGCTCCTGTATCTGACCTAGCTTGAGGGCTTTTTGCTTTATTCTGTGCAGAGATGCACTCCTGTAGCAAAAGCTATGTGAGTTCCCTTTTGCAACATTACCTAACAGGTACATGTCCAATTCCTGACTATGAAAATTCCTTCAGACTAGAAGGAATAGCCTAAATCAGACTCCTACGATAGAGTCACATATTTGCACTTTGTGAAAGACTGAACATGGACATGTTGCCTGGCAAACCACTTCTCCCGAGTTTACATCTAAACTAGCCTAAAATTACACAGGTTTTTTTACAGTGCTACAAACACTAGAAAACATAATGACTGAGATTCTCAAGGCCACAGGGGAAGTTCTAAATTCTTATTCTGTCATTAAAAAAAGTAGAAAAGCATGCGTGAGTCAGCAGAAATGTTCTCCTGAACCTCATGGGCCAGAATAAGAGAGGAAAATGGGAGAAGAAATATTATTAACATCACTATTGCAGAATATGTCATTCAGTTACCAGAAGTCTCCATAAAAAACATCACTGCATATTTTGAGAATGATTTGTTCTTCCTAGGATAGGTATTTGTATTGAGCACTCTTCGTTCACCTCAAAGATCTAGGCTGTCTACACCCGTGGGAAAGGCAGCATCCTGTCTCTGCAAGGCAGAAATGCTCTTCAACATACTGTAAGGAATGGCCATGAAGTACAACTATAATTGAGATGTACAGTGAAAGCCTATTGGAGCAGGTATTGATATATTTCTTTAGAGACATGGAAATTTTTCTTAGATGGAAGAGTAAACCCTTTAAAATTAAATGAGATACTTTACATTTTTTGTTTCAGTATTCCTCGGTGCTATTTTACAGGTGAAGAACTGATATTTCTTCAGTTCAAAAAGATCTTGTAGAGATAAATACAACAGATGTGAGTTGTACATGCAACAGTATTTATTGCTTGCATTATTGTATCATGAAGGAGCATGGGAAGAGTCATCAGCTAGAAAAATAGAACAACCAGATAGGGTAGGAACCTTTGAGCATTTTTAGAATATATTATTTCACTTGACTTTATAATATTCTGAAACAATTTCCTGCTTCTTTATGATTACATTTGCAATGCTCCTTCAAAAAATGAATAAAGAATTCATTTAGACTAAGACTTGTGATAAAATCAAAATGATGAAACCTTAATTAATAAACTATTAAATACAGCCCTGATGACTGATTTGCAGATTTGTAGCTCTGTATATTTGTTAATTAATTAACATTTGTTTAATGTTTTGAACATGACAAACACTATAAAAGCACTAAGCACAATTAGTCACCCTTTTGCAGACTTTAGTTGAAAGAATTATCTCAGCTGGATTAGAGGGCAAATAATCTGCCTAAGTAGATGGATTTACAAGCTGACAGTTGTATTTCACTACTGTGGGGATAAGAAGCAATTCCTGCTGTTAAAAGTAGATTTATGGATGGCAGAGGAAAAATGAGGGACAGTGTTAAGGAAACTGTGTCTAACATTGCCGTTGGCAAGTACAAATGGGACACCTGCATTTCCACATTATGTGACATATCATCATGCAGCTTTTTAAATACGATGAAAGCAAAAGGAGGGTCAGAGGTAACATTGGTCTGTTACTTGATGAGTTCAGTCACCCCACAAATAGGCATGTAGACAAAACAGAGATATTTAATGCCACCTTCATCTCTGTCTTTAACAATGATGATGGGGTCTGGGAATGACAAACTTCCAGCCAATTCTGAACTTGTTTGAGACTTGCTGCCCCAATTGGATGCACATAAGTCTATGTGGCCTGATGGGATTCATCCCAGGTACTGAAAGAGCTGGCCAATGTTATTGCAAGACCTCTCTCCATTATTTTTCAGCAGTCTTGGGAGCCTGCAGAGGTCCCAGTCAACTGAAAGCTGGGAAAAGTTGTCCCCATTTTCAAGAAGGGTAAGAAGGAAGACCCTGGTAATTACAGGTCTGTCAATCTTACTTCAGTGCCTGGTAAAATTATGGAGAGGGTTATTCTGGGAGTTATTGAAAAATACTTGAGAGACAATACAGTCATTGGTCATAGCCAACACGGGTTCATGAGGGGAAAGTCCTGTTTAACAAACTCAATTTCCTTTTATGACAAGGTCACCCATCTAGTTGACCAAGGGAAGCCAGTAGATGTGTTGTTTTTTTATTTTAGCAAAGCTTTCGATACCGTCTCTCACAGTATCCTGCTGGACAAAATGTCCAACATACAGCTAGACAAGTCCATAATACATTGGGTGAGCAATCGGCTGATGGATAGGGCTAAAAGGGTTATAGTAAATGGGGTTACATCAGGCTGGCAGCCAGTCACCAGTGGGGTTCCCTAGGGCTCGGTTTTAGGGCCAGTGCTCAATTTTAGGGCCAGTGCTCTTTAATGTTTTTATAAATGATCTGGATGCAGGACTCAGATGTACATGAAGTAAGTTTGCTGACGATGCTAAACTAGGAGGAGCTGTGGACTCCCCTGAGGGTAGAGAGGCCTTACAGAGAGATCTGGATAGACTAGAGATCTGGGCAATCACCAACTGTATGAAATTTAACAAGAGCAAGATTCTCTGACTGAGATGGGGTAATCCTGGTTATACATACAAATAGGGTGATGAGAGGCTGGAGAGCAGCCCCGTGGAAAGAGATCTGGGGGTTTGGATTGATGGCAAGTTGAATATGAGTCAACAGTGTGCGCTGGGAGCAAAAAAGGCTGACCGTGTCCTGGGGTGCATCAAGCACAGCATAGCGAGCCAGTCGAAGGAGGTGATTGTCCTACTCTGCACTGCACTGGTGTGGCCCCACCTCAAGTACTGTGTGCAGTTTTGGGTGTCTCAATATAAGAAGGATGTCAAGCTATTAGTGTGTCCAGAGGAGGGCAACCAAGATGGTGAAAGGTCTCGAGGGCAAGACTTACAAGGAGCGGCTGAGGTCACTTGGCTTGTTCCACTTGGAGAAGAGAAGGCTGACGGGTGACCTCATCACATTCTACAACTTCCTCAAGGGGGGCAGCAGAGGTGGAGGTGCTGATATCCTCTCTCTGGTGACCAGTGATAGGACACGAGGAAATGGAATGAAGCTGTGTCAGAGGAAGTTCAGCTTGGACATTAGGAAAAGNACCCCATGTTGGGCACCAAAAAAGACTGTCGTGGTTTAACCCCAGCTGGCAACTAAGCCCCACACAGCCGCTCGCTCACTCCCCCCCGGTGGGATGGGGGAGAGAATTGGAAGGGTAAAAGTGAGAAAACTCATGGACTGAGATAAAGACAGTTTAATAGGTGAAGCAAAAGCCACACACACAAGCAAACCAGCACAAGGAATTAATTTCCTATTCCCATCAGCAGGCAGGTGTTCAGCCATCTCCAGGAAAGCAGGGCTCCATCATGCGTAATGGTTACTTGGGAAGACAAATGCCATAACTCCGAACATCCCTCCCTTCCTTCTTCTTCCCCCAGCTTTATATGCTGAGCAGATGATGGGATTTAGTGCGTTCATATAAGTTTTAATAATCCTTTCCAAAATTAGGCATTTATTTCCTTTTAGGGAAAAACATTGAACCGACCTCAAAACATTCATTTTTCTGCGCAGCCTCTGGGAGTCACTATACACTAAATACTGCATTACTTATGATGTCAAATAGCAAATCTTTTTCAGGACCAAATACAAATCCATCCAGCTCTTTTACTAGCCCCTGGTACATGATACTGACAATATTATCGTTGTCTGGTAATTTTAAAATAGGATGAAGGGGTTGTCCCACAAGAATATACCACCATGCTCAAAGATTATCATAGCTAATCAAAACATTTTTCAAGAGCTAGTTTGTATTTGAAAATTAGAATTATTTGAGAGTTAGGTAGGTACTGCTAAACTATCACGCATCCACCATTATGAGGATTTTGTATTAAGTGCTTCTGAGTGGGTGATGAGTTACAGAAAAACAACATAATACACTCTTCTTGTATTCTTTTTGCAAACTTGGAAATAATTACTTTGATTTTAACAGTTGTTTCTCTTGACTTTGTTTCTTCTAGCAAAGGTGGCATCATTGGTTGACATACTGCTGACGTGTGTCTCTAACTCAGCATCAGCCAGCAAGTGTTGCTTTTATCCAGCACAGACAGCTGACCTTCCCCTTTCTCAGCATAGTCTGTTCATTTCAAGATGTCTAGAGACAAAGCTGACAGTGGGAGGCAATCTCAGTTAACTGAAATCAGCTTATGGTAATAAAACTGTCCCTCTGAAACAGCCTTTGGAGTTGTCTCGGTTTTAAGAACGTTTTCATTTATTTTATCAACCTTTGTCAGAACAAACAGAAAATAACTGGTAACAGCTTGTTTTGCCTGCTACTTTAGGTTGGTCTGATGTATCTCACATTGAATTGCTGTAACATTAGACTGTGCAAACAATATACGTCAGTAACTGTCAGTAACTGCTGCAACACAGGGTTCCCCATAAAAAATGAGATGTGCTCTTATAAAACAGTAGAAGTTAATAATTTACTACTGCTGTTCAGCAGGTGACAATGGAAAATAGGAGAAGAAAGAAAAATCTTTATTTACTAGAGCCAGTTCTACTCCTAGCTATATCATGCTAATGCCACAGTTTATTTGCCTTGCTGTAGTTAGTAACTTTCTGTCAAATTAGTTGCCTTATGTATGACTTTCTGTAGTCATGTACACAGTCCTTTGTGGATGGAAAATGCTGCCTTGTCTGATGCAGTAGCATAATTTACAATGATTTTGCAAAACTATAAGCAATTCTACAATGTAGTAGGTATCAAGTAAAGCTCCTGCTATCCTTTTTTCTTTATCTTGAAAGTCTGTTACACCTGAACAGATTGCATAAGGATTAGCTGATCCTTTAGGGCGGCTCTTGGAGACAGTTTGGGATTGACGTAGTAGAAGAATACATATCTGAATATACACCTGAAAAAAAAAGTGTATTACAGTTTAATTCATAAGAGAAGAATATGAATATTTCAGATAAAAATAAAATTGAAAGAAATTTTTCATTTTCTCTGTTGACTTTTGGATTTTGATATATTCATGCAGGAATCTTCTCATTTCTAAATATACCTAAATAAATTAATATTTTTATAATGCACAAAACTCTCCAAAACTGATACAAAACATATCATAAGAGACAGATGCTCCACTCAAATTGAAAGATTTTTGCTCATTGTTTTTAATTTGGAACAAGAACTCCTAGAGGAGAAAGAAGTACCATATAATAAGTATAATCAGAAAGGGAAATCTTATTCCAACATCAGATCATATAGCTCCTGATGGCTGAAGATGTATAATCAGAATTTCATGGGTGAGCTATAGACCGCCTAACTTGTGTAACTCATTTGTGCCTAAATTGCAACTGGTGAAGGACTGGTAAAAACATTCTTCAAATTCAACTCTTCCCATATAGTCAAATGAGAGAAATAAATTACTCTAGACTTTTGCATTACAGTAAATATGAAAATTAAGCAGAGAAGGTGTCACTCCAAAAGCCTTCAAAGACCATTGTCTCTGTTGCTAAAGGAGACATTCAAATGAGGAGGGATTTTCAAGATGAAATATGTACAGAGTGAAGTCCAGAGAAGAAACCAGGGCAGTGGTGGGGAATGTAAAACTATTGATTTCTGACTGTAGGATGTATGATCAATATCTTTCCTCCCTTTTGCGATGGAAAGGAGATGATGCTTGCTTCCTACGTTTTGTTCCCCCAGTATGGGCACTGTCAGCCTAAGGGAAGACTGAGGAGAAGCATAACATTACACAGTGGTAGCAGATACCTTGGGTTGCCCTCTTACATTTTGCAAATAAACAGTTGCATAAACTAATGTCATTAGGTCCTCAAGTTCTAGGAGGGCAGAAGAAAAGCAACTGATAAGTACCCATTCCTTTCTCCTTTTTTTCTGGGTTGGATAGTTCTGAAACAATGGGAAAAAGTGGGAACTACAAAGGCAAGCTTAGAAAAATAAAATATTTTGTCCCTCTGTGATTGTTTGGTACACAACTAGAGCTAATGGGCTGCTTTCCATGCTCACTTTATAGTGAGTATTAGTGCAGTGTAGCAGCTGTAATATGGGAGGTGGTCTGGGACTGCACCTGGCAACCTGCAATGAGCCAAGAAACAAGCTTTGTTAAAGCTAACTGCTACATTGGAGAGCAGTGACCCAGACACATGAGGACTTTCTCATATAATACAGAAAGATAGGGCATGTTATAAAGAACTATCCTTTCTTAAGAATTATGATTTGAGAGAAAAGACCATGCTGACTTTGGAAGATGATGAAAAGTGAAAGGGAAGGTTAGCTGAACAGGTAAAAGGAGAAGTAGGGTAGAACAAACAAACTGGAGGTCAGCTGAGATGTCCAGAATCAATTGCTTGCCTCACAGCTCCCTGTCCTCCCTTTTACACTTGCCAGCCAAGCAATGGAGTCCAAATTCCTGGATCCTGATTATTAGAGCTGAGAACAGGGACAGCCAATCTGGAAAAACGTCACTTCAGGAGTGCCAGAAAAAAAGCTGGAGAATAGCTTGAGCAGCCTGGAGAGCTATCTCATGCTGGCTAACAAAAGCTGCGATAAAGCAGTTCTCCAACTTTGCAGTGCTATATGCTGCATGACACCTCACAGAACTATACCACAACCTGTAAAGAAAGAGCAGGAGATGATCCATCAAAAAAAAATGAGAAATATGTCTTGCCACTGGAGATTCTTAATGCTGGAAATGCACTTTGGCTCGCTATGCTGGAATGCAACACAGCAGGTCATTGCCAAGAACCAGGAATACAGACACACCTGCAGAGTTGTGCATGGGAGGGAGGTCAGACCACATGACCACCGGAGATGCCTTCCAACCTATATATGATTTGATAACAACAGTGTATGGGCAGCTACTAAGGTTCTCCAACCTGAAAGTGATCCAAGAGAGAGCAGGGCTGCTGTTTTGCTAGTCAGAATGAGTATGCAGAAAAAAATAGACTTTTCTGGGGTAAAGGTGAAAGGATGATCAATGTTGATTCTATCTGTGGAAGGAAATTAGATAAAATTATGAAGAAATAAGTTCTATTTGAACATCTAACAGCTAATGAAGATGTTATAAAAAATTCGTAGAAGAGAATGAAACACAACCTGAAGGATGATGGCTTATTAAGGAAAAACAATAATTGCATGCTGAGGTAGAAGATACTGAAGAGCAGAGTGATGACCACCATATCTTTTAATAAGAACGCAGGTGGCTCAAACACAGTGTGATAATAACTCTCTCCTGTGTTCATGTTTTTAAGACTGATCAACTTTGGAGGATATAGAAATCACACACCTAAACTGCCAACTAATCAATACAGCCTCTAGGGGCACTGATTAAAAAAAAAAAAAAGTAGTTCTTCAACAGTTACTGGAGGAACTTACAGTGTGAAAGCAGACCACATGGAAAGCCATGATAACTCGTGGATGAGATAACTGTAGGCATACAAGGTTTAACATTCCAGTTAAAGAACTGAAGTGGTAGCAAGCAGCTGGAGATGTATTGTTCCTATGCAAGGCATAGTCTTAAAGAGTGATCAGTTATTCCCCAAGGCTAATGAACAGAAAGAACATACAGAGACACCACAGATGGAAAAGCAGATTGCTTGGGGTTGACAAAAGACATTATACTTTTGCAGCATACAGAGAATCTGCCTGCAGATGGGCAAGGCCCTGGAGAGAATGTATGTTAAACTATCCCTTTGGTGGAGTTCACAGTTCATTAATCTGTGACTCGGTTGCATCTTAGTTGAGGTCATGAGAGGAAAACATATGAGCAGCAGCTCATTGTCTTGGGGGATACAAAGACAGACAATTCCCTGCTTTAAGAAGCAGGAGTACCGTTACTGCAGGAGTACTGTAAATTTAGGCTGAAGACAGTCCGTGGCTAGCAAAAGACAGACAGAAAGTTTTAGGGAAAACTGATTCTAAAAAGGAGAGCCTTTATCAGGATAGTAACAATAACTTTGAAAATCAGTAGTTTGCTAAATAAGCATTGTGTAAGACCTATGTGTTGACTGTTTCAGAATTAATGAATTCCTATAGGAAAGGTTACCAAGAAAACTGACCATGAAAATTGAACTAGTCCCACAGATCTGAATGAAGATCTGTACAGACTAGTTTACTATTATTTGTCATTATTAGAATTGCTAAGATGAGCTATTTTTACCTCATTTTACATTTCATGCATGTTGTGGTTTAACCTGGCAGGCAGCTAAAAACCACACAGCAGTTAGCTCACTCCCCGCCGCAGTGGGCTGGGGGAGAGAATCGGGGGGAAAAAAAAAAGTAAAATTCATGGGTTGAGATAAAGACAGTTTAATAGGAGAGAAAAGGAAGGGAAAATAATAATAATAACAATAACAATAATAATGATAAAAGAATATACAAAATATATGATGCATAATGCAATTGCTCACCACCCGCCAACCGATGCCCAGCCAGTCCCTGATAAGTGATCGCCACCCCCCAGCCAACTCCTCCCAGTTTATGTGCTGAGCATGACATCATATAGTATGGAATAGCTGTTTGGCCAGTTGGGGTCAGCTGTCCTGGCTGTGCCCCCTCCCAGCTTCTCACTGGCAGGGCATGAGAAGCTAAAAAGTTCTTGACTAGTGTAAGCACTACTTAGCAACAACTAAAACATCAGTGTGTTATCAACGTTATTCTCAATGTAAATCGGAAACACAGCACTATACCAGCTACTAGGAAGAAAATTAACTGTATCATCTCAGCCGAAAGCACGACAACGCCTTAAATTTAACTTGCATTAAAGTAAACCTTAAAGTCTGAAATTTTACTGGGACCAGATTTTGTGAGATTTTGATCTTGGCATTTTTTAAAAGGTGGCCTAAAGAAGTTTCTAATTCATACCCAAAATGCATAGGTATTCAAGGTTTGCGAAAGACTAATAAGAAAAACCTTTACTCTCAAAAGGTGTGAAGAAGAAGATTATGTCAGAGGTTCTTTGAAATCATTAGGGGAGCCAAAATTATTCTGCACTGGTCAGCAAAAAAAAGGAACCCTTCATTTGTAAGGAGCTAGCAAAGCTACTTCAGACATTTACCACACCCTAAAATGGAGACGTGTGCCTTAAAATGAAGACGTGTATTTAAAACTCGTCAGGTTTCTTTGGACTTTTTTTTTTTCCAAATAACATCACAGCAAATGAAGCTTAGGTCAATGAGCTATCTACTTGCCTTCTTTAAATGTTAATAATCTTCTGATCTTTGGGATTTTTCCAGTGTTTCAAGATTTAATAAAAAGGAGCATTAGTAGGCCAAAAAACTCCACAGTTAGCTCATTTAGTAATACTGTTTGCAATTTAGCCAAACCCGTTGATTTAAAAAATGTTTATACCTAGTAGATGTTGTTTAACATCCTCCACTGTTACTAATGGTCTGGAAAGTGCTTCATCATGCTTGTATGTTGTAATCAATCATCCTGTTATTTCTTAAATACAGAAAAAAAATACTTGTTGAACACTTCTGGCTTTCTGCTTTACTTTTAGCAATCTGTCTCCGTCTACTAATGGACTCAAACTATTCTTCATTTTTTTCAAATTAATAAACAAATAGCAAAAGTTATTCTTCTTGTCATTACCTCCATTAGCCATGGATTTCTTTCTTTGTTTACTTATCTTCCCTTATCAACATATTAAAATCCTTAACTTTGAGTCTATATACATTGCTGAACACATCTCCTTCTCTTCCATTCATAAAATACTACAATTTCTTATTGTTGCTTTTGCTTAATGAAATTTTATCTAATGTCATCCTCTCTCTTGATTATGGAATTTTAGCTGTTCAGACATTCAATGAACTCTTCTTAAAGATCTGCAAATTCTAATTCATATTTTTTCTGTCTTTCTTCTTTCATTGAATTATCTCAAGCTTTAGGAAATTTTCAATTTACAAGCTGTGGGCACATATTTACTGCCAGTTAGGATGTTTCTTTGTTTGCCCATTTTAAACACAAGTAGTTCAGGATCACTGGTTCGTAGGCAACATTGAACTGACCTGCCAAGCCATTAATGTACCTTGACCTCTCATAATGAGATCCTAAGGAAATATCTGGTGGCAGAACTAGCCAACTTAGCCATATATCAGTTCTGAATCAATATAGAAAAACCATGCAGTGTTAAATCAAACCTGTAACCAACTTACCTTTGTGTGTTCGTATGTACACTTCCTGGAGAGAGAAAACTAATGGATTGCAAGAGGAAAGTCAATTCTTTGCATTTTTATCTTTTTTTTTTCCTCAAAAAAATGTGAACCATATTCTATAATGAGTGATTATGAATTTTTGTTATTAATATTTACACACATAATCACATAATCCTATAAACATAACTGCAAAAAGAGTGTTCTCATTACAAGGTCAAAAGTTCCAACTTCTACTGAAGTAAAATATGACACTTCATAAAGTCATAATACTGATGATTTAAAGTGTATAGTCTTGAGGTAACTCCATCGTGGATTGCCTGATAGCTCCTGGCAGACTATTAAGGTTATTAAAATGTATTCAGATTAGAATGCATTAAGGATTACATCATGCTACTTCAAATTGATATTTTATATGTATATTTATAAATAATATAGGTAGGTGTGGTGCGTAACACCTCCAAAAACTTCCTAGATACCATGAGCAAATGATGCAATCTCTCTGTGCTTCATTTCCTCCATGGCAATGATTTCCTTTGCTGTGCTTTGAGTTGTCTATTTAGATGGAAGGCTCTTCAGGGCAGAGTCTGCCTCCTGTGTTCATGTAGTCTCAAGCATAATGGACCCTGATTTCCTGTGCCTCTAGGCTCTGTGATAGTACTAATAATTAACTGATTCACTAGATTTACAATAGAGATGCTTTCAAGCTACATAACATGGATTCTGTTTTAATTAGTTTCTTGTACTGAAGTCATCATCAGAACAGTTTACTCTTTCCAGGCCTCTCCTATATGCCAAAGTTTGGGGTAGTTAGATGCCAAGTTTTCAGCAAACTAAGATCTGATTGTTACAATAGACTAATTGCAGGGATACAATATATTAGAAGTGTTCTAAGCCAAGTCTTGTTGATTTTACAAAAAAACTCACAACATTCGCTAAGGCTTTTTAAGGGGAACTCTTACACTTTCCTTATATCAGTAAGTCATTGCCAAGCATTTGCGTACACATGCTGCCTTCTAAATTCCACTTAATTACTAGGATGCCTTTTGACATAAAGTGTAAAGTTGAAGTCCAAAGGATTATTGTATTTTCCATTTTATTAGTCATTGTTCTTCTTTAGTCTAAGATATGCAAAGTAATGGCTTTTCAGAAAAAAATCTGGATCCCTGATTTATGACTTAAGAATGATACTTGCAAATCTGAGAATAGTTCTCAGATAAAGTGCTATCTTTTAATGGTGTAATGATGTATTCCCTTGGCCTGGCACATATGTCTTCCTGCATGGCTTCTGAAGCTTAATATCATCCTACTTTGTTACTCTGTTGGGCATATATTCCCCTAGGCATAATAAATAACTTAAACTGTGAATAAAGCTCCAGATATGAAAAATTTGCTCTTGCTTATAGTTATTTAGGCACATTAATATATGCATCAATAGCAACAGAACTGTTTGCCAGAGGAAGGACTGATCAGCATATGTAATTGTTCCACTGTTGTCTCAGAAGAACTAAACTGCAAGTTGGTGAGACAGAAAATTTCTAGCTGTTCAACTGCAAATGACTAAAAACATTTTTTTTTTTTTCAGAACATCTGACTATCACTTTGTCCAACTGCAAAGTTCCAGAAAAGATTTTTGATCAGATTGTGTCATTAACAAACTATGAATTCTGGCAAGCTTTACTGCAAAGTCCAGTCAGAGATAACACAGAACTGTAACAACAGTTCCAGACACCTGATTGACAGAGCCCTTTGTGGTGCTGCTGATTTCAGGGGATGAAAGGAGAGATACTACGCAGATGATACCGGCTGTCTCTGCTTCTTTCTGCTGAATATTATTAAAGGAAACATAAATATTTCTTTTAATATTAGTTTCCCAGCTAAGTAATTGTTGTAATTTCCTTTAGGCAACGATAAGAACAAGACAGAGTAGATGGGTTCAGTGAACAATCTCCCTTTTAAAATATGACCTTCCCCATTGATAACCTACCTTTGCAGTATAGATGGAGAAATACACAGTTGTAAAGTCTGAAATACTTTATCAGTCCTGCAGGAGGCTCACCGTCCAAGTGGTTTGTACAATTTCAAGGATATTATTATAGCTAGTCACCTTATTGCAAACTTAATTACTTCAACAGAAATCATTTCTGTTTTGTCCTTTTCAAGAGGTATGCTGCTCCTGCAACATGTGCACACACAATAATGTATTTAGAAAGTGCTCACGCATTTTGAGCAAGGCTTGATTAAAGCTGCTGAAATAATAGATGCCTCTGAATAAAAATTCAGTCTAAATCCTAGCTTATAAAGTCCTCCTGTGGCAATGTAATAGTTGCCAGTATGGGGAATGCCACAGTTGGAGGTGAATCAGCAGCAGCCCGCAGCATGTATACAGGCCTCCCAATCACTCAAAGAGACAAGACAAAACACAGTAAAAAAACTCCAGAATGTTTTAAGGGAAGATAATGCAACATCCATACTTTACAAATGAGGTCTTGCTTAAGGATCTGGAGGAATGATATATACCATCCTGACAGAAATCCTCCAGGTGATGCAGTATGCTCCCAGCACACGACTGAGAACAAGAACTGCTTTAATAGATCTCTCTGGACTAAAAATCTTACTTTTAAGACCCAGACCTCTGTGAAGGTGGAAGGGGTGAAAAAGCAGCATGAATTGTTCTGTGCAGGAAATGTTACGCTTATAAGCAGATGACAAAAGACTTTCTGTGAGATGTGGCGTGAATGTGTCACTCCCAGTGAATCCACCAAGCTTCACAACAGTATGTGTGAAATTAGTATGAGAATGTGTTTCTTGATACTGCCTGGTTCAAAGTCATTTATGAAGAGAGCATTGCCACAGAACAGCATCAGTGAACAAAGTGCTCTGTGCTCTCCTGTCCTCTTCTTTCTTCTGGTGCCTGTGCTCTCTGACTACTCCAAGCAGTAGGCATCAGCAAATTGTGGGCCTCGTCCGAAGCCAAATTGGGTCATTCAAATCTTTAACATTGACCTCAGCCATCTCTGGACGCACACTGTAAATGCAAATGTAACCTGGCCCTTTGATTAATAGACTTGACACATTTTCCTACTTACCAGGAACATTTTGGATCAGTAGGCAAGATTCTCTTTCTCTTTCTTTCTGACTGTATTTGTAGATAGAGCCCTGCACTCTTTCCCTCTGTGTGCTGCATAGTTTAGTTTTGTCTAGTTACCAAGTTCCTAATTAACATCTAAGTCTGTGCTGAACTAACATGCATTTTATTAGTTATGTTTTTTCAGAGTTACCTAATAGGAGAACAGTAAAATAAGAGTAAGTGCTCTTAATAACCAAATTCAGTCACAGCCTTTCTCAGGTCAATTTTATCCTCTATTTTACCCCCCTATTTTTAGCCTTATACCCCTTTGTGCCCTCACTGACCAAATGATACTATTCTAGCCTACTACCAGCTGTGGGGTTTTCAATAAGCAATTTTCTCTAAGTGATTTCTCCTGTGGCTCCTGCACCTTTCCTATATAGCTTGCAATCTTTCATATTGAAACAGAAGGTTTGTGATTGTTTTGGCTTACAAAAGCACAAATGACAAATCAGACCTCATTTTGACAGTGTGGGAGATTCATGTATTCAGAGAGAGGTCTGTACAAGTTCCTAATTCATCCTTATTTGGAAATACCTCCCTGTATAAATTTACAACCAAACTAGGGCATGTGTGTATTCAGAATAACTCTCTGCAGTAGAGGACTCTGTCCAGTGTAAATCTGCTCATCTCCACTGACTGCAGTACAGCTATGACAAGCTAGAGCAGCAGAGAATTTCAGTCATGGGGCAGGTTTCCACTCCAGGCTCTGGAGTGCTTGTGACGGTCGTATGGCAGTTCTGACCATACTATGTGTGAAGACTAGCACTCAAAGGAATACGAACCAGGATCATTTTGTAATAGTCTTAGAATACTACTAGGAAAAGGCAAAAGCGTGCCTTTAAAATATACTGACATTATTACTGACAACAACTGAATTTCAACTATAGAAATCTATGCGCTTGAAGAATTTTCATTTGCATAATTTCATTACCATCTAGAAATGTCAGTAATTGACCAAGTGTTAGTAAGACAGTTAAATCAAAGCATATTGTTTTCCAGTCCAACAGGTGTTTGCAGTTTTAGCCTAATCATGCCTTCAAATATAGGTTTTACTTTACGTGGACTTTTAATGTTTACAATCATTAATATTTTTTAAAATGACCTATATTTGGAAATTCAGTCCATCAAATGTGGATCCTGCACCTTTTTTCCTCATTAGAATTATTCCACTAAATTTCTCCTTTCCATGCTGCTCTTTCTATAGTCATCTGCACTACTGAAAAAGAGGCTTATTCATGTGAATAAGGGCATTATCCATCAGACTCTTAACTGATGTTAAGAATCTGGATTTCTGGGTAGAAACTGACTGGTGTAAATGNCCTCCCCAACCAAGACTAGCTGGTCCAAATGCCATGTGTTGCATTTCCACCCATACTATTGTGAAGGCCATTATTAGTTGGCCACTAGGCAGGCAAACAAATCAAAAGAGTTCATGCTATTACACACTCACATGATTTGCTGAATCAGGAACTTCAGCAACAAACTAAACAGAATAAGCTTGCGGAAATGCGGGAAGCCAGAAATCAATGAACCTTGTGTATGGGGCATAAATGTTTTTATAGTTAATATAATGGTGCCTTACAATAAAGCACTAGGCTGTGGTATTTTTTATTCTACCATCATGTGCTGCCACCTGCCAGATGCTGCCATGTTTATCCTAACCAGTCGGGTACTTCTGAAGCTGGTGAAGGCAGACCTACTTTTCAAGTCAAGGGCTACTTCCTTTTGCAGGTGCACTGACAAGACTGAGAAATCTCAGAGGATGCAGAAAAAGGAATTTTTGCAGGTTACTGCTCTTTGAAAAGGCACAACACAGACTGTTTCCTCAAGTGTGCTTAAAAGGCCAGCGTCAAGTCAGAAACTGAGTCAGATTCTCTGAGTGCAGTTGCACTATTTTTATATACTGATGCATTTACAGTTTTAATTCCACATACTTTTTATTTGAATCTAGGAAGGCAGAGTCTTTAAGGTGGAAAGCTATGTTTGTGGGGATCATTGTTCATCTTATTGTGATTTTTCTTCTGTTTGTCTTCTTCCTCTCTTCATCAGTGAAGGAAGAGCAAACAACCTGACAACTAGCAAACAGAGAAAGTGACTATTACATTTCAAATATGTAGAGCCCAATATTTGCAGACACCAATTTGCCTTCTGAGAAAGCCTTATGGCAGCTGTGAAGCAAAACTCCTTGTCACCATTCATTTTTCATCTTTCTGACTTGTGTTTTGTGGGAAGAAGAAGGAAGAGAAATGGGAAGTCTTGTGCAGGTTTCTGTAATGTGCTGAATTCTGATGAGACGGCACTTATGTCCAGCCTCAGGAGCTTTCCTGAAATGTTATCGTCGAACACTAAACCCCTGGCCTATTTTTGCTCATTTGTGGGCTGGAATCCTGAAATTTCCATGAACAGCCAGGAACACCTTTGCCTGCATCGTCTTGCTTGTTGCACTACACAAGATTTTTTTTTTCCGTGAATTTTGAAACATCTAAAACC
>WAAD01013109.1:0-90021 GCA_013389945.1 Fregata magnificens
TTCCAACCTTAATGATTCTATGATTCTATATCTGCGTCCCCGCAGTGATGTGCTTTATCTAATTGGCATGGTGTGATCCCGTCAGCAAAGCAAACCAGGAGACATTACCTGTCATGTGTCAATTTGATCTCAGGCTTGGCTTGGGCTTGGACTTCCCAGTACGGTGCAGACACCGCAGCACGTGGGTCTGACGTGGCATCAGTGCAACGTAAGAGATGGGCAATGTCAGAAAAATGTGATATGGCTTTTCATTTCCTCTGCCCTTCAGTGTGTAGCAAGGGCAGTTCAGTGTAATATATAATTATAGCTGTGCAACAAACAGGGCTGTATAGGGAAAGAGTTTTCCTTCCTGTGTCTGGCCATAAATCACCTCTCGACGCTGAGCGCTACCTGTAAAAGCTGAAGCTTTTCTTCGTGCCTCGGCATCCCTGGTGGGTAGTAACGCTGCACGAGGCTCTGTTTGTATTCAGGCAAGTTCTTCAATAATTCCGGATGTCATGTATTGATATTTTTTTTATTTATAAAGGCTCAAGCTAACTGTTTTGGCCCAAAATTTGACTGTACCTTTACCACTCCTGGGAACCTCGTTGCTCTTCACCCCACAGCACTCTGTTCTGCCTGGGAGGCGGCTGTGGGTCATGATGCTGCTGCCGTACGGGTGTTATTTTTATTTTCCTGATGGCAGGGCTGTGGAGGTGGCTGTGGGTCTGGAGCTCACTGTTGTAGTTGCGGCTTTTTATCACAGTCCTTTGGTTTGTGCCAGGGCTGGGGAGCATCTCGTGTCCGACAGCTCTGGCAGCAGGTGAGGGACAAGTCCATGGGTCAAGTTAAGCATCCAGTGAAAAACTGTCCGTAACCACAAACAATTCTTTTTTTTAAATGTGTTGGCCTTTTGCTGGAGATATAGAAAAAGAAGGAAAATCAGTTTAAAGGCTTGAAACACGGAGTCTCAACTGAAGTATTTGTTTTAACACCACCCCCTTATCCCTGTTCCTTTTAAGCAAAATGAGCTTTTATAACCTTGTTTGGCCACTGTCTACATGGCGTTAAGGATGGCAGTAACTGTCTTTTTGGGGGCGGAAAGAGAAAAAATTAGTCAATATGTGCTGGAGAAATTGCTGCTGTTTTTCTTCTTGGTGTCTGATCCCGTTTCCCTGAGGACAAAGACCAGAACAGGCAGAGCAGGGGAAGGAGCAGCAGCAGCTGCCCGGTCTAACCCATCCTCGCTGCCTGCAGAGACCCCATTCCCATTTCCCATGGGGCGGCAGCAGCACCGGGGTCTCCCCGCAGGGCTCCATCCACCCAGGGAGGTGCAAGGAGCATTTGGGAGCCAGGGCACCGAAAGCCCTGGGGGTCCCTGGGGCAGGGGGTTGCTGCCTCTGGGACTGGTGTCTGCCCTCGATCCCCTCTCTCCACCCTAGGGGAACAGCATTGCTCCCCAGTTTGGCTGCCACAGCCACCTCTGATTTGGTGCCGCTGCTGAAATGTCAAAATTCAGACAAACTAGTAATTTTTCTGCAGAGTACAAAATCCCAGTGGATCAACGACAAAACCTGCAGTAAAGGACACATCCTCCTGGCTCTCTTATTTGTGTGCAGGCCCTCGTCTGCACTGTCCGCAGCTCTTATTAGTGGGGATTTATTCCTGCAGCTGGCTCGGAGGGTTACCTGCCCATGCTGTGGGCAGCCCGTGCTGCCCTGCCCTTTACAGTGGAGCGGGCAGTGGTGGGTGCCAGCGTGTCGGCTCTGTCCCCGGGACCCCTACCCTTCCAGAGAGCTGCCTCAGAGCAGCTTCTCATCTGGGTAAGAAATCAGATTTGCAGCTGATTCCCTGTTCCCTACTTAATTTGGATCCAGCAAAAGCAGGACAGCAAGCAACACTTATTCAGTAGCTGCGTTCAGGTGCAAACCCGTGATGCTCACAACCTCTCCTGCGGCTGGGACCAGCATGTGCTGCTTTCCTGTTTTATTATCGCACCGCACAGATGCTGCCCCAAAGCTTTTACAACTGTAGGTCCCATCCTGCAAGCGCATGCATATGATGATTTTTCAGTGGATACACGTGCACAAGGTTGTTGCTGGCTCCGATAAGCAGAGCCGGGCGGCAGGGCTGGCCATGCTGGCAGTGCCAGGAGGCTCCCCGGTATTTGTTTGCTTTCCTTCATTCCTCTTGTTGACTTTGCAGGAGCAATATGTGTGCGCAGGGGACCTGAATACAGATGTCCCTGAGCGGCTGGGAGCTGAATCATGCATTGCCTCCTCTTTTTTTTTTTTCTTCAAACCCGGACCCCGTTGACATTGAAATAAGGGCTTTTATTATCACTTTTGCAGGGATTTTTCTTTTTCCGACTGTTCTCCACAGCTGCATACAAGTGAGCTGCCATGCCGACTGCCCCGCTATTAATAGCTGCTTTTCTCTTTCATGTGTGAGGCCCAGCACTTTTGTTGCAGGCGAGAAGCAGCTCTTTGGATGTACTTTAGGTGTTTCCAATTCTCCCAGCAATGTCTTCTCCTATTTCAAATTCTTGCTGCCTATTTTTATTTCCTTTTATCTCAAATCCTTTTTTTCCCCACCCAGAAATGATCCCGCCAGAGGGCGATTTTGTCGGCAATATTGCTTTTGCATTTTAGACTTTTCAAGGACTAATGAACTTTATTAGATTATAATGAACTTATTACTCAGTGCTGCTGACCTGCTTTCTAAAGAACTTGAATTATTATTTGGAACAGGCCTGTTGAGGGACTGTATTTTTCTGCAGAGCAGTGTGGGTATATTAACTATTCAGAGTTAGATTTTTTTTTTGCTTGACTTTAATTATCTAAGATTCGTGTGAAATATAGCTGCTCTGCGTTGATGGAGAGCCAGGGAGCGGGGATGGGGGCTGCTCCATCCTCCGAGCAGGATGGAGGAACTGTGCCGTAATGGGTTATTTGGTTCCCATCTCTCACCTCCCTCCAGAGCATCGTTCTCCATCCCATTCCCAAGGCTCAGCCCTTCTGGCTTCTGGGCTTCAGCTGCACCAGCTCCCAGCCTCAGCAGCCAAGGGACGTTCTTAGCGTAAATCCCCAGTGGATCTTGCAGCCCTGTGCTGGTTCTGAGGGTGCTTTGACACCAGTTTTGTAGATTTGGGGTGACCTGGGCTGAGCTTGAGGGCAGGTGGGTGAGCGTGGCTCTGGAGGACGACCGCTCCCCACCACCCCATGGGGGTCCCGGCTGGCGAGTGGGCACGTGCTGGGCAGGAGCACTGGGCTAAACTCAAGGATGTGGCTTGGCAAGTTCCAGCAATCCCACATCCATCAGTGGCAATAAAATGGTGCCATCAAATCTTGCATGCTGAGAGCAGGGAAAGGCAGCTGGCGTGGGGGGACGGTAAGCCTTTGCAGCCAACAGCGGGAGGAGTGGAGCCCGAAGGCTGGCGCTGATTAATGGCAGCTCCAGCCCTAGACACTTTCTTGCCCTGGGAGGCAAATCAGTGGCCCCTCCATGAGCAAGGGACTGGCTTGTGTGAGTTAGACTCCAACATGGACTCCTCCAGACCTGCTGTTCCCAGCCCACCAGCGTGTCGGCCATGCACAGCACGCAGGGCGTGATCCTGGGTGAACAAGGAGACGCAGCTGGAGCGCGAGCTGTGCACGAGCCCCCGTGGCTGTAGCTTTCCATCTTGCCATGTACCGTGCTTCCTGGTGTGGATCAGTTGAGCACCTTGCCCTCCCCAGCCACGCTCTCACCATCTTCTCTTGCTCGGTGGGTTTTGGTTCCCAATTTTCACCTTTCGCTGCTTGCCTTCTGCTGTGTAAATCCTTGATATTGTCTCTGCGTGCTGTGACTCCTCATCAGTCCCGCTGGGCGTCTTGGGTTTGTGTTAGTGTTTTCTTGAACCCTTTTAAAACTCCTGAATGTCTGTGCTCTCTCGCAGCGCTCCCTCTCCGCTCCGCGGCATGATAGTTTATGAGCGGTGGGGGGAATGTATGCAGAGTGAATGGATGAGTCAGGCGTTGGCAGGGCACCAGTTCATTGCAAATCAATTTTCACCTGCCTGAAGCCTGTGCTGCCAGTTCAGAGGAGAAAAGGGAGCGTGTGGGGGAGGGAGGGCTGAGGAAAGAGCCTCCTCTACACCAGCCAGCCGTCAGGATTTGGCTGCAGCCCTCTCCTGAGCGGCAGAAGAGAGGAACAGCCAGAGCCGGGGAGGGAGAGAGGAAAGATAGGTCCTGGCATGAATCCCCAGCCACCGAGCAGCAAGAGAAAAGCATAGGCGGAAAAGAACAAGCCGCTCCTTGCCGCATCACTTACATCAAGGCGAGATCCTGCAGGAGAGGCGGGAAAGGTGCCCAAAACGTGCCCTCTCTGGAGGTGTTTTGCTGGTGGGTGGAGGCTGAGGTTGCTTGGTGCTCCCGGGAGCTGACGCAAAAAATGCCAATGAGTGAGGGCATCGCCCTGGAGAGGTGGCTGTAGGACACCCTCCTGCAGCGCAGCATCTCCACGATGCTTGGGGCACCTTCTTACCCCTGTGGCATGGACATCTATGGGGCTGGGGACAACATCTATGAGACGCTGGGAGCACGTGGACGAGCAGGGGGTGAGAGGTGCTGCCAGGACTGGGGGAGACCTGCAGTCTTTCCCTCCCTTCCCCCTGCGGTGGTACCCGAAGCCTCAGCCTTGCTCCTGTGCAGAAACCTACCTTCTTCTGGAGAATCAGCAAATGTTGCTGTTGCATGGTATGGCACCTGGGGCAGGGCCAGCTGAAGCCCGGGGGCTCTGTGGGGAGCCTTGAAGGGCAGGATAGGAGGGAGCTCTCAGCCGGGCTTTGGGATTCAGGTGCTGCCAATGCTCTTGGGATGAGGACGGGCCCTTGGCATCTCTGCCTTTGCCCCGTGAGCGTGGTACCCGGCTTTGCCCCTGGATGCTGGCTGCTGTCTTGGGGCGATGCGGTGTGCTCCTTAACTCTTGCAGCATTCCCTGTTTGCCTTGTTGCAGGAGCACTTGTCTCCCGAAAGTGCCCCCATGTTGTGCTGGGAATGGTTTTTCCCTAATGCTGCCCTGGGAGATGGAGAGCTGTGACCATGGGGTGGATGCAGGGCTGGCACATGGGGTCACGGCAGTGGGAAAGGACTCGCCAGCTCCTGGCAGACAGAAGATGTTGCAGGGCAGTGGTGGCAGGACATCCGAGTGCTGTATGGGGACACAGCCCCCATAAACCTGCTCTGCCTCTGGGGCAGAGCTCACCCAGAGCACTGTCATCCCCGTGGGCTTCAGTGGAGACCCAGAGCTTGACATAAGCCAGGCGGCTGCTCTGCCTGGGGTTTCATAGTATCTCTTCACTGCCTCGGACCCATCGAGCTCAGGTGCCCTCGTTGACAAAATCCGTGGCAGAACAAGGCACCCAGTGCCTCTTTCCGAGGCCTTGGCTGGCCCTGTGCTCCCACGCTAACCTTCCTCTTCAGCAAGCCTTGCTGGGTACTCTGCGGAGTCCGGGAGTCATAAATCAGAGGAATGAGGGTTTTTTTTCCCTTAGCTGCTAAAGTTACAACAAAATGAGCAAAAATCCTCCTTACAGCATCCCTCCGTGCCAGCCTGCTGCTGGGCACCAGCTGAGAGCCATCGAGAGGATCTCCTCCGGTTAGGAAATGCACCCCCGTGCCCAGGCCAGCAGGTCACCGCTTTGTGGTGTTTGGGAGTCATAGGGATAAAATACCTGTGAAATGTGTAAGTGGAGTCCCAGGCAGCATTTGGTCAGGGACAGCCCAAATGCTTTTCATGTGCTCGTGGCATCCCTGAGCTGGTCCCCGAGCTGCCTGGCTTTTGATCAGCCAAGACACGATGCAATAAACAGCTTGGATGACCCCTGACAACAGAGCAAAGATAACAGTGACCTTTTCTTCTGTAATTATCTTTTCTCATAAAAATCACATGCTGAATTTAATAAAACAGAGGAGAGGGGAAATGATGATTTCATATATGCTGCCAAATAGGAGCCTAATCCGTCCCTCCAAACCCAGGGAGATCTGGCACCCCTCTCGGCACTCATGAGGAGGCGATGCTGGCGGCTGGCTCCGGTTTGCATGGCAGGGTGATGCTGGTTTTCAACATATTATAGCTCACCTGGACGCAGGGGAGATGTGAATTGGGCAGGTGGTTCAAGCAGCAGGCACCTGTACTTGCAGGAGAAACATTTTTTGTTTCAATGCAAGGTGTGATTTGGCCATCACCTGACCCCAGGACCTCGGATTTCACCCAGGGTCCGAGAGCCCAAGATGCTTTAATGGCATGGCCCACAGCTCTGCTCAGTGAGGGCGAGCAAACAGGGAAAAATTGCCTGGGATGTCTATGTGCCTGCCCCGGATCCCCAGCAAGCCAAGTTTGCAGGGCTGGTGGTTTCCAGCCTCTCCCCTGGATGCAGATGGGGTGTCAGAGTCCGGCCCTGTGCTGCCCATTACACAGCGCTCAGCACAGCCTGTTGCTGTCGCAGGTGCCTGCCTGCAAAGCTCTCCACGTAGGCAGCAAAACACGGGCGGAGTGATAAATAATGTCCTGGAGATTTACGTGACCCTGCAGTTATAAAGCTAAGGGGAAGAGTTAGCGCTGGGCCACTCGAAAATTATGGGGCATTGTAAAAGCAGCCCCTTCCACACTGCTGCTGAGCTCCCGGTGGGGAAGGATGCTGCTTGAGCTTGCGTCCACTTGGAGACTGATCGTGCTTCATCCAGGCTGCGAGCTGCTGGGGAAGGGTGCGTGGCCAAACTGGTCCCTGTTAGAGGGGATCATGGATGGCGAGACAGCCCTGGGACAAGGCGAGAGAGCAGAGGAAGGGGCTGGATGGTGCAAGGAGCCGTGCAGGCGCCCACCTACCCTTTGCCCCGGCTGAAGACGAGGGGAGTGGTGCGGCTGGTTGCAGAGATGTCAGCACGCAGCGACCAGTGTTCCCAGAGCAGAGTCCGGCTCCGGGCACTGCTCGAAGCAGCTGCGGGCTGAGCCAAATGCTGTCAGTGGGGCCAAGCTGAGTGTAGGCACCCAGGGTGGTAGGGCGCCAGGGAAGAGGTGCCTGCGATCCTGCTCGACTCGTGAGCCAGGGCTGGGTTATTAATGGCTGTGCCGTATTAGCACCTTGCAAAACGAGTCAGCCAGCATGCTCGCTTCCAGCCTTTTTTCATGTTTTATTTAATCCTCGCATTTCTTCTTAGCGCTGCCAGGGAAAGAAGGTGCCTGTGAATCTCCAAAGGCTTGTGTCCTGATCCTGCCTTTCAGATGCCATTAGAGCCCACATAATGTTGACTCTGGGGTGCTGATAGCACTGAAAGCTGGAGGCAGGGTGAGGGCAACTGCCCGCAGGGTAGAGCTGCGGGGCTGCAGGAACGGCCCCTTTCCAATCACGCTGCTTCACTCCGGAGCTATCGCACCTCATTTGTGTCCTTTATACAGAGCAGCTTTAATTTATAGTGCACCCTGCTTATCACTTGATCTCAGACTGTGCTCTGTTACTGAAGACCTCTGTCCGCTTTGAGTGGGATCACCAGACGTGCTGGATAACATCACATGGGGAGCAGACGGCCCCTTTACATCCATTCCTGTCTGTGCATATGTTGGCTGTGAGCACCCACGTGTGGTGCGGGGGACGTTGGGGTCCTCCCCATGGCCAGCAATACCTGTGCGTCAAGGTGGGACTCAGCACCAGGTGTTTCCCAAAACAGTTGGGACCTTCGCAAGGAGAAGGGGCAGGTGGGCAGCGCCAACCGCTCGGGCAGCGGCAAAAGGAGACTGATGCTGCTGGATGTGCATTTATAGATGGATATCGCTGGCAATTATGATAATGGCTGGGATATCCAAACTTGACATCTTCCTCGTGGATGATGAATAAGCTGTCTGACTCTTGTTCATTTTTTATTCAAAACTTCAATGCTGGCTAATCCAGAGCTCCTGGTGCTAAATGCTAATGAGAAATGCATTGCCTGACTCCCATACTTAACAGCAAAGCAACTCCCGGGATCAAGGGGGTTAAGTATTGAAATTGTCTCCTACATTAAATAATTAGTAGACAAACAGATTGACTTCTCAAGCCATCGCCGGCCCCATCTGTTTCCTGCGCATTTGCTCCCTCTCTCTTTGCTTGATCAGATAATTGGGTAGGGCTTCACCGAGCGGCACTTTCCTTTATTTGGGCAGTTGCAGCGTGTCAGGAGGGGAAATACGATGTTGTGGCTCTAATTGAGGCTGGCTGCGAAGCCGGAGTGTGAGCACGCTGCAAGTAGATGGTAGCAGTAAAGCCGTGGTGGGGTGGCTGGCGTTGGCTCTTGGGTTTGATCTGAGGGCTGAGGTGGGAGGTAATTAGGCAAACGATGCAAGGGGCGAGGGAAGTGGTTGGGCTTGGTTTGAATCTTTGCTGAAAGAAGGTATGAGCCCAAATCTCTGTGCATGGGTACACATGTGCACGGACACGCATTTGGAGGGAGAAAGCGAGGGCAGAAACCCGGGAGAAATAATCCTGATGTGCTTCAGTTCCAGCGTACACTGAAATAGTGTGAAATACAAACTCCGTGGCCCAGCCAGAAGGGAATGCTTTGAAAGGCCATTTGCTGCACTGAAATGTTTTGGTTTTTTCTTTTTTTTAAAATGTTTCAAGCGGGAGTTTGAAAGCTTTTATTCTTTTATTTCCTTTTCGGTGCTAATGCTTGAAGGTTTCCTGTAATTGCTTCCCTGTTTTCACTGCTCTGTGGCTTTTCTGAAATATTTTTGTTTTAATTACAATATTGATTTAGATACAATGCTAAGGAGACCCCTGAAAAAAAGTAAATGAAAAGCAATTACTAGAGAGTGCTCTGATGGAAAGGAGCCTCACGTGGGGAACCAGCCCAGACCTCAGCAGTTATTATTATTTATAGAGCCCTGGAAACGAGCACTTGGAATGAAGACTTATAGATGGGCAGGCTGTTTCCATCAATAAAACACCCAGGCGTTTGCCCAGTACCTGCAGACAGGGACCTGCCTGGTGGTTGCCAACCCAGGCCTGACTCTGTCCACGTCCAGCTCCTGGAGGAAGGCTGCCCATACAGCTCCTCTGCATGCCTGGAGCAGCGTTTGCACCCCAAATGAGCCCCGAACTACTTGGTAAAGCCTTGGCTTTGGCAGAGCACGGTGGGTCCCAGCCTGCGGCAGGTCAGGAACGTACCTGCTAAGGGCAGGGCATCCAGGTTAATCCTACCACAGGCAATCTGAGCATGAAGCCACTTAGGCAACCTTTTGTGGTGTGTTTTGTTTTGATTTTTTATTTTAAAGACTCTCCCATAAGGCTGTTGCCATGACAGATCACTGTTCAGCTGGAATGCCATGTGAGGATGATGTGGGCTGGGGAAAGAAAGGCAGGCGTTGAGAGAGGAGGTGAATGTTATCTTGTCAAGGTAATAAAAGAAATGAACCCGAGGCGTGCCATAAAGAGGAAGTTGACTTTTTCCTAAAACATGTAAGACATATTGCTGGGAAAACTCTATTAAGGATTTTAAAAGGTGAAACCCTTTCATCCAGTTGACTCTTGAGAAACGTTCCTCGGCACCGAATAGATAAATAGAGGCTTTTGCCCTTAGCTATTCTAGCATGAAAGGAAAGTCTTATGAATACTCGCCAGATTAATGAGACAGAGGACTCATAAATATGTCAGAAAAACACAATAGTTGGAGATGAAATAGATGCCTCCTTGGGATGCAGATTAATGTTCACGAGGCTGAGGGGTTTGCCAGAGGTCGTCCCCCACGGGGTGGGCTGTGCCCCTGGCCACCCATGCCAGGCAGGGTGCCCACTGCCCCACGCCAGGCCTTGGCCTGGAGGAAAGAGCTCATCCTTTGATGAAGGTTTCACCTTGCAAGGGCTTGGCCGGGCAGACAGAGGAGATGGCCTTTGCTGTGCCTCCAAGACTGCAGGGCTCGGCCATCCCACATCAGCGGGGTGCTGTGCGGCTGGGTTTCAGGTCTGCCATAAAAATCTGCTCTTTATGGTACGTAGATGTGGATGCTCACCGTTTGCCTAGGTAGGAGCAAGTCCAGGCTGCAGAATAAAAAGCAGCAGCTCCCTTGGTGTGTTCCCAAAATGCACTGTAGCCTGTAGTGGACTGCTGTCATGGTCCAGCATCCTACAACAGCCCCGTAGAGACACCCCTTGCAGAAGCTGTCCCAGAAGTTGGCAAAACAGATCTGCTGCAGCTCCTCTGCTGCACCGGGCATCTCCGCAGAGTCTGGCCAGGGCTGCGGGGTGCTCTGCTTGAAACAAGGAGTCGTTGAATGGTGCGGGGTGAAGAGGGGAGCGGGGGATGATGCCCTCTGTACTTGCTTGGTGGATGCTTGCAGAGAGACTGCTTTCAGAGCAGGGCAGGGAAAATGATGTTTTTCTCCTCCTGGCTCTTTTCCTCTCGCAATTTGCCCAAGGCGTTCAAGCCACGCTGCAGTAGGTGACCCCCATGGTGACAATTCCCCCAGGCTGCTCCTGCACGTGTTCAGGCTGCAAAAGGGAGACGAGGGGCTACCCTGGGCTCCATAACTATTTCTCCTGTGGGTTGCACAGAAACCATGTTGTTTCTTGCTGACAAACACCCACAGGCTTGTACCAGGGGCAATCCTGCCCGGGATCCTGCATGTGGTCCCCTCCCGCCTCCGCATCCCCCAGGAAACACCCAGCGTTGGGAGCAGGGACTAACGGCGGTGTTGGCCTCATAAATACTGAATCAGGGCTGCCGGGAGGAAAGCGATCCTAAAAGACGTTGCATGCACAACACGGCAAGGTACTTCATGTCGTACAAGTGAGGCAGAGCCACAGGTCCACCACGGGAGCGCTGCCTGTCCCAGGGAGCAGCCCCACAGCGAGGGCTGCACGCAGGTGGGTTACGCTTTGCCATGGGTACACCGAGGTTACAGAAAGGTGTCTAACAGTGTCAGGCTGGATTTTTAAAGCGCAAGTTGAAGGTGATGCTCACTGCTGGCCCGAAGCTTGTGGGCATCTCACCTCCTTACACCCACCGTGCAAGCCCGTAGCTGCGAGGACCAGCACGCAGGGTCAGCTCTGCCCTTGCGTTCACCCTCCCACCAGGCTCTGTGTGCTCCAGGGATTTTGGGAAACTCCCTGGGGATGTCAAGTCGCTGCATGGCAAAATAAAACAAGTCCCTCCAGCGGTCACTGTGGCCCTTTCCAGGGGCAGGGGATGGGCAGGAGGGGACGCAGCTGAGCACGGGGTGCAGGGAGAAGCCGTGGCACAGACAGGGGGAGCTGGGTGAAGGCTCCCAAGGGCTTGGGGAGCTCGTCCCCGGTGGAAACAGCCCCGCATGTAGGTGTTTAATAGGACTATCATATCGAGCGGCACTGCATTAATTGCCATGGTAACACGGCAGCGGTAAACAGTCTGAAATCATCCCAGAAAATATCACGCCAGTGTTCACATCGGCCCTAATACAAATTAACAACCAAGTTGGCAATGACTCAGTGTAGCATAAACTGCAGCCATGGCATCACCAAAGTCCCCCAAAGGGTAATTGCGGAGTATGCCAGCCAGGGAGCGAGCCCCACATCTCTGGAGAGCGGGGTTTGCTGGGTGCCGTCCCGCACAGGCATCCCCTTGCCTGCGGGCAGCTTTGGGAAGGCTTGAGTAAAGCAGCTGGAAGTGCCCAGGGCAGAGCATCTCCTCCTGCCTGCCCTGTGGGAGGTGCTGTGGGATATGGACAGAGCCTCGGGGCTCTGGCAGGACCTGCCACAGGGCTTCCCAGGTGGCCTTGTCCCTCTCGGTGCCACTCATCGTCACTCAGCGTCTCTCATTAAACTGTTTTCCACAGCAAAATCAGCCCCCATTGCAGCAGCTGAACCAGCAGCTCACTGTGGAGTTCAGCCTGCAGCCAGGCTTCACCAGCCTGTTCCTCCAGCAGCAACCCCAAAGGATTTACACTGTAAAACCTCCTTCCTAGCACGCTGTCTGGATTTCATCCTCGTCCCTGGCTGGATGACAGCTCGCTATGTGCTGTTCCCCCTCCGATGGACCCAGCAAGTCAGTGCCTCCTTGGCACGTCCCCTTAGGGTCCCTGAGCATCCTGCCCCTGAGCGGCATCCTGCCCCCCAGTCACCGGTGAGCAGCAGCAGTGGCTGAAATACACCCTCAAGCACAGTGTGTGCTGCTGGTCCCCAAAACCACCTTCCCTGGGGATGTCCCTAAGCTCTCCTGAGATGTAAGCCTTGGCAGAAAGCATTACACAGGCTCCCGAGGCGTTTGGGGCGTCCTGGAGGAGAGCATCTTTGCAAGCCCCCACGGCAAGGATTTGCAGCTGATTGCAGCTTCGTCAAATCGATGCCTCAAGTCTTTTCCTGTCTTTCAAACTGTTGCTGCCTGAGGCCAATGCCTGCCCTGGCACGTACACGGAGATTGTATCCTAAAATTGCTGGCAAAGGGGAGATGGGGGGTCTGCGGGGAGCAGGGTACCAGGCGCAGGGAGCTCCATGCAGGGATCAGCAGGAGATGGCAAGGACAGAGGGATCACACCTGGGTGAGCAATTTCATCAAGCTGTGACAGCAAAATAGGGAGAAGGGAGGCCTTGGAAATTTGTGATCGGAGTCTAAACGAAGGTGTTGCACCCCAAGCATCCCGCCAGGCCCTTTCGTCATGCAGTGCTGACCCCAGCTCTGCTCTCTGCGCTGACCCTCCCCACGTGGGGAGCGGGTGATGGTTGCAATCCATGGCCAAGCCTTTTACTTGATCCCTTCGCTCTTTATAGGACCCTCCAGACATCCCTGGATGCCACAGAGCACCGAGGATGCTCATGACACCTGTGATTGCCTCCAGATCTAACTGCTTTCAGCCTAGATCACTGCAGTCAGGAGCCAAGCTCTCAGTCCTTGAGTTCAGCCTGTCAGATCTCATTCCCTACTGAAAAAAGAGTACTAAAAGGGCAGCCCTCCCATCCTGGGCATTGCCTGACATTTATCTTACACCTGAGCTCCGCTCTCAGCCCCAGCCAGGCTCCATGGCAGTTACTAGGGGTCTCGGGGCTGCACAGGTGTGAGTGTACCAGCTGCTGTACTGGAAGGGCTGCTCCAACCACAGCTTGGTCTTGGGTTCAACAAGGAGCATTTTGCTTTTCCTGTTACATTTAATCCCTCTTGGTCCAATAGATGCATGTGTTGATTTGCCTGGTTTCATCCCGCCATGCTCTCTGCCTCCCTTCTGTGGTCTGGGTACTCTGAAAGGTGCTGCATAAATGGTTGCAACAGAGTCATGATACTTGTGCAACACTTGCATTACCTGGATGGCAGAGGGCTGGGTCTGGGAGCTTCCCACAAAGCATGCAAAGGTACCAAACTCCCATAGTTTGGGATCTTCTTAAGATCAACTCCAGCATGAAAGCAGAACGGTGCCCACTGCATCCCTGCTGTGGGTGGTGCTCGCCCCCAAACAAGCATCTCGCTTGCACAGAGAGGGGAAACACCTGTAACATGCCGGCAGATGCTGTCACTGTGCAGGGCCTTTCCATGTGTTAGTCATCGTCATGGAAACAAGGAGCTGGTTGTAAACAACAGGAACCATCCCTAAAAAGCACCCTGCCACGCAGGTCTGTGCAGCAGGACCAGCCCCCCAGGGGAGATGACTCAGGGTATCGTTGGACCTAGCCAGAAAACAGCCCAGCAGCTTCCCTTGAAGTAAATTCCTGGCACTGCCGAGGGAGAAGCAAGGAAGGATAGGGACCCCAACGGCCCCAGCCCCAGGTGTCACCTTGTCATGCAACAGCTCACCTGGGCAGGGAGCTGGGGGAGCTACCAGTGCAGCCCAAAGGCCACCTCATCACTCCCCACTGGGTCCAGCCCAGCGTGTTGCACCAAAGAAGGGACCCAGAGCCAGTTTTGGCCAAGATGTGCAGCCAGGCGATGCCACACACCATAAGAAAATAGCAAATGATGCCCCTGCAGCAGCCGTACCATGCACCATGGCTCTCATTCCTGGAGGTGCTGTACAAGGATGTGGCTGGGCGCATGTCCCTACGGCCACCAGCCAGCCCCGGGAGCCTGCTGCACCACCAGCCATGCGGCCGAAACCTCGAAGCCTCAGCAGTGGGGCAAGGTGCACGCAAAACGCAACCTCTTCGGGTCATCTGCGCTTTCTCTGAGGGGAAGCCCCATAAAACCTCCTTCAAGCATAAAGGGACACTTTGTGCCATCGGCAAGTGGAGGAGGGCCAGCAACGCCCTCTCCCACAGCGCAGCCTGAGGCTGTGGGTCCCCATCAGGGTGTCACGAGCAGGGTCATGCAGGGATGTGCAGAGAGTATTGCCGATACCTAGCCAGGCTGCACGTGTAATGGGGAAAGCAATGCTTGGCAGGAACTAATTTTTGGCTTTGAGTATGTTTTGCCTTGCAAGTGGAGACGGAGCGAGGAAGACCACTCAACAGCTCTGCCTGGGCAGAAAGGGCCAACGAGGATGGTGTCACCATCACAGCAAACCACCTCCATCAGAGATTTCGCACCACGCGTTGTTTTCAACATTTCAGAAACCTCCTGGTTTCCTGATGTCTTCCACAGGCTTTTGAGGTGGAAAGGAAGGACATCTTCCCCGTCAGGCAGCCAGACGGCTCTGCATTGCGGCCACACCACGTCCCTGGGCTTCATGTCCGTGAGCCCACCAGGCTGGTGCAAGGGAAGGTTTCTTTCAGAAAGCCTTTTTCCACATCAGTTTTTAGTATTTGTCTTTTCATTAAGACCCCAAATCTCCTGCTTGCCCCTCTTAACTTCTCTTACTGAGTTTCTTCACGCCATAATTTCAGGGGCAGTTTCAAGGTTAGAGCAAACTCCTCATGCTGCAGTGGCTGCAGCTCTCCAGGGGAAGGTTAAAGGATGCAAACTGTTGACAGAGGGCTTTTCAATTTAGCATGCAAAGATCTGATGGTTGAAAGGTGAAACTAGACAAATCCAGCGTAACAGGACGGGTGATCAGCAGTCGGAACAATTTGCCAAGAGTCATGATGGATTCTCCTTCACCGATGATTTTAAAACTAAGATTGGAGGCTTTTCTAAATGATGTGGTCATGTTCAAAAAGCATTAATTTGGGGAAACGCTTCAGAGAGTTTTCCGTATCTCCTCTTTCTCAGCCTTGGTCAAATAATTGCATGGTCCATGGGGCTGCCACGGGCCACCCCGCAGAGAGTTGCTAACCTCGCTGGATGCCTGTGGGTGGCCCAGAGCGGCCCCAGCCAGCTCCTTCAGCCCCCCACCCCCCTCCCACCGCCTCCGCTCGTGGCCGTCGTCACTGCAGCAGCATGGGCTGAGCCCACCGCAGAGCTGCCCCCGACACGGTGGTTCACCCTGCTCCCTCCTGCCTCCCCGATGCCCTTTGTTGCCAAAGCTTCCAGGAAAGCTGGCCGGCCTTGGCAGGCTGAGAGCTTTGGGAAGCCACAGTGCTTATCAGCAGCGTCTCTCCTCTGCTCGGAGCCACCCCCAGCCGTCCCTCCAGCTTCAAATGATGGATGGCATCTCTGCCTCGGTTGCTCTCACGGACTGATCCCACTTTTCGTTAAGTACAACTGCCAGCAGCAAATACCAACTTTTTTCCCCTGTGAATATTACTGTCTCAGAGCACAGTACAGAACGTTTTGGCTCAGCGGCACCTGCGCATGTACCCAGCAGCCAGCTCCTCCCTGCTCACTGACGCTCGATGCTACAAGGAAACCGGGGAGTTTTTACATTATTTTTATTGCTTAATGTTTTCAGCGCATGGCCTCCAGAATGACTGTCCTCTTCCCCGCTCTGTAACTTGGATGTTCCTCCTGGGTTCATTTAGACTGTTTGCCTTGCTCTTTCATTTCTTTTTTTCTACTGGAATTTAGCGCCCAGCTGACAGATATTGAAAACAGCATCCAGTCCTCCATCCTTCCAGTGCTCCACGCACCGCGGCTGCCGGCCTCGCAGCATGCCGGGCAGCCCTGGCCAGACCGGGGCCACCTTTCCGGGTGTAAATTTGTTCCCCCCAGTTTCTCACTTGTATTTTTGGCTTTTCTACCTGCGTGAGTGCCTGGTGATGTCCCTGCATTCTTAGCAGGGGTGAGCACTGGTCTTCCATGCTTGAAAACAGGTGGGGCAATCAGCATCTAGTTACCATTAAGTGGTGGTGGTGTTTATTAGCAATAATTGCACTCGTGCTCGTCATACTTTTTTATTACTTGGGTACAATACGGGCATCAGCTTCCAGCTGCACACTGAGACTGCCACAGCAGTTTCAGCCTCTCCTGTGAGCACGCCCCAGTTGAGCACTGCCAAACTCACGTGAAATGCAACAGCCAGGGAGTGAGAGTCTCTATCTATTTTCATCATTCTCTTGCTTTTCATTTAATTTAAAGCTGTGTCCTTCATAACTTTCAAACAAACCACCGTGTAGACTTCTTGAGCATTCAGATCTAAGAATCCTTGGTTTGCACCATGTGTATGGAAAGAAAGTAATGAATGTCTCTAGCTTAATGGTCTAAAGGTCTTTCTTGCTGTGCAAAAAACCCCAGCATCCCCAAATCCATTTTCATTTATAACATTATAAGTAATTCTATTGGCAGCAGTTTTTCCTTCCCATATATATTTATTAGAGGGAGAAATTCCCCATCCTAAAATAATGTTCTTGCTTGGATCAAATCGTTTTCAAACTCCAACTCTGTGTTTAACCCTTTCATTGCTTCCCACGTGCTGTTTTATCAGACATCGTGTGGGATGGAGTGTTCCCCTCAGAAAAGATGGCACCTGGGAACACAGAAAGCAGCTTCAGCAGGTGACTGAGAAGCAGACAGAGGCAGTGCTCAGAAAACAAAATCGGAGCAGCTTCAGAACACGCTGTACCATTTTTGTGAGAGCAGGAAGCCACGAGGACTGGCACCCTTCTCTCCAAAGAGCAGAGATCTTCTGCCTGTGCTCCTCAACTAATGACCGTGAAGTTGTAGTTAGGGTATTGCCGTCTGCACGCAGACACCCTGAGCTAGGCTGGGCTGCTGGGGGACACGGGCAGGTGTCCGAGTCCAGCTAAGGGGACTCTACAGGGTGTGCTGAAGGTATCTCCGAGCTCTTATGGACCTCAACGTGGTGGTAATTGCACAACGGTTCATAGCTTCTTCTCAATGTGGTGGTAATTGCACAAAGGTGCGTAGATCCTAAGACCGAGTTGCCTGTGGAGGGGCCACCTCCCAGCTAAGCTTGAAGGTAAGGGGCCCTGAGAGGAGGGGTTCCCCCCTGTTTTCTGATAAAGTATTCCTGTGGCATGTATTTTTGGCAATGGGAGAAGGAGAGGGAGAGAAGCAGTTGCTGTCTGGAAGGAGGAGGATGAGCCCGCCGTGGATGGGGCTATAGACCTCAGAAATCTTGGCCTGCTCTGACCATTTGTTGGTGATTGGGGGCACCGTCTCCTGACGAGCAGGGTATTTTTCATCATGTCGGTGACAAATGGCTCTCGGTTGCGTAGAAAAATGGTTTATTGATTAGCTAGCAGAGGGGCACGCAGGGTTTGTACAGCTAATGAACTGTGCCTGTTCTGCCAGCTGCTCTCTGTGGGGGCTGCTGTGGAGAGGCGGGGGGACTTGGCCAAATGTGGCCTCTTCCTCCTGTGGCCATGGGTCCTGCAAAACAGAGAACGGGGTGCAGCAGAGCTTAGGGGAGCCTCGTCCTGCTCCTTTCTCTGGCTCCCTTTTGGGGCTTGCTGAGCAGGGACATGTCACTGTCCCCAAGGCAGGGGACCACCTGGCTTCCAGGGACCATCGGTGACAACTATCGATATGCAGCAGAACCACCCTTGCAGGTTACCTCTTGGCAGTCAGTCCCTCTGCTTTCCCATGTCTCTCCTTTCCGTGTTCGCCTAGTCTAAACCCAGCTCTAGCAAAACACTCTAACGCTCGGTTTTAAGCAGGCAGCAGTCCCGCTGAACTTGGCTGGTCTATTCAAACCAAACGTGTTTGGATGCTGTAGGCTAGGAAGCCACACCAGTTATCTGAACTGCCTGGGAAGACTGCAGTTTTGAAGGATTTCTCCCTACTCAGAGCTTCACCGCTGGAAAAAACCAGCCCAGTTACTTTGTTTTCCATTTTTTTTTTTCATCTTTGGCCTCTGTGTGTCTACCCACAGCACACCTTAAGCAAGTTGAGCATAATTAATCACAGTTTGCTTCCCTGTGTTCGCATGGGATTCCTAATCCGCAGTAAATCCTTTGGGGAACAGATGCAATTATGAAAGAAATGCTTATTAAAAAGAACTATATGTGCCATAAAAAAATGTCAGGACAATTGTCCTTTAGTTGTTTGTAATGTTGCCAGCTGTAATATATGATCCTAGTGCTACGTCCCAGCTGTCTACATCCCCTGGTACAGTGTGCTTCAGCGATAGCTTGTGCTGGATTTCACGTGCAGCTGCACAAAGCCCCCAGATTTCAGCTGTTCCTCCTCCATCCTGCGAGCACCTATTCTTAACTCATCAAGCAAAAGCCTGTCACAGCCACGAACCTCCTGTAGCAAACACTATTTTTGATCTCTCCTGACTGAAATGGATGATGAGCTGCTTGGAATTAATATCTTCTGCACATGTCAATGTGACCAGCCACTGCAAGAAGATATATTTGACAGTGATTTGTTGGTTTGACTGGCTTGGCAGAAGAAGGGACCACAGCAACTGAGCTGCGAATGCGTACCGCGCTTTTCCATCTAGTGGTGTTTTCTTGCCTGGTGAGGAGCGAAGGAGGAGGTTACAACCAAAATCCATGTGTTGGGGCTTTCTTCAACACTCCCGAGGTGGCATTAGCCACCTGAGGACAGCGAGTCTGAGGAAATGAGGACTCTGGGGTTGTGCTCTTGGATTTGGCCAACCAGTTTTTCACTCTGTGGCTCAGCTTTTCACCCGTAAGACTGGTGAAGCAATGTCAGTCCACTTCTGGAGACTTTGAAGGAGCAGCCACACAGATACAGACAAAGAGATCTCCAGGAAAGCTCTTCAACAGCACAGCTGGGTAGCCCATGACCAAGGCCAAATAATTCTTGTCCGTAGGATGGTGCCGGAACAGGGAGCGACTTGTCTTGGAAGAAGAAACAGAGGAAAAGGGAGATGGTTTTGCTACATATATTAAGGATGTGCATGCTTTCTGTAAGCGCTAGAGAATACGGGGATGTGGGACGTACTGAAAAACTATGAGTGATTAGTAAATATGGTCACATATTGTGAGGCTGCTGACCTATGTGTCTTTAGGGGAAGCAACTCTTTTCGTGGGCAAATAGCAGAACCATCCAAACCTTAGGAAACAGAAGGATGGGAAAGGGAGCAGGGGCTGTCTCGGGTCAGCTCTAGCTTGTCACTGCCCTGAGGGAGAGGAGGAAAGACTGCAAGGACTAAAAGCTGGGTCATGTTCCCAACGGCAAGCTGGGTGGCATGAGCAGGCAGGGATGAAACCAGGCAGCTCAGGGTGTGAAATGCTGTGCAATCAACAGGGATTATAAAGGGTAATAAGGATCAATTGCAGATAAGTAAAGTATTTTCAAACTGACCAAAGCCAGAACTTCATTCTCAGTTAGTCAAGGAACGGGCACAAGCCATCTCAGGGCTGTTACAATGCTCCAGGAGATTGGCAGAGGCAAAGGTAACATCTTTATTTACAGAGGGGTAAAAGAAGGAGGCATGGAGAACTGTTATTGGCATTGTAATCTAACTGGTTTAAATTCAGTTACCAGGAAAGTATCATTTCTAAGTACCAAAAAAAAAAAAAAAAGAATCCCCCCGCCAAAGAAAAAACACACACTTGTCAAGCCAATCTGATTTCCCTGTGTGATGAGACTAAATATTTTGGATTGAGAAGAAGCCAGAGACATCAGATGTCTTGGCTTTGCTAGGATTTTGCTGTGTTTCACATAGTATTCCTTTTAACAAGGTTCGTAAGCAGGTCTCTATAAAACTATCGTGGGAGAGGCGCAAAACATGGTTGGAAACCAGACAAGAGAAGTCAACGATTTGCTGTCAAACAAAAGGATGGATTGAGTGACTTTCTGCAGGAGTCTGTCCTTGATCTAACAGGAGTTGGTGTTTTCCCTAATGATCTAAATGATGGAATATTCTCTGTTCAATCTGCAGAGGTTCAAGATGGGAATTAGTGCTGCAATTGCAGAGAAGGAGATCTCTAATCTTGTAAAAGTAAGGACAATTAAGCGCTGGGATGTTTTGCCTGGGGAGGCTATGTAGTCTCTATCATTAGAAGTGTTTAAGAAGAGTTTGGAGAAACATCTCTCGGGAATAATACAAAGCTAACCCTATGCTGAGGCAGGGCCAATGCTTGAGGTCCTTTCCAGCCCTGTTTTCTGTGATACTGCATCATTCCAAAAGCAGTGCCGCATCTCCTATGACTTTTAAGGAAAAGTATGGAAAATATCACAAAAAGCTGAAAATATATGATGACTTTAGAAATAAAGCTTCGTGCTTTTATTTACCAAAATCTCAATATATTAACCCAGTTCTTCAGGCAAGTGGCAGAAATCAAGCAGCCCGGCTTTTAAGCCTCGTGGTCTGCAGATCTGCCAGAGCTCTTGCTGGCTTCCTCCACCCTGCATTTGGAAAGCCTGGGTGGTAAGGTCTTACCTCTGTGGAAAAGTGTTGGATTTCTAAAACTGAAATACGAACAAGGGTATTTGTATGAAATGGGAATGAAAAAAATTTTTCCATCGACTCCTCTGGCAAAGACAGCTGGGCATTTGGAGTGATGGCGTTTGAAATGCAAAATGCACCCCATTGGAGAGTTGTTTCGTGCAATTCATCTTCAGAGTACACTCTTACTGTTTGTTTGCAATGTGCAGCTATAAACCATGCTTTCTGAAAGTGCTCTGCCTGGCTCAGTGGTAAGGAAGAGGGGAAGGATGGTAATATCAGACATTTCAATCCCCACTGCAGCCTACATTGCTCAAAGCAAGATGACTTGCAAACATCTAACACAAATGAGGAAGATGAATCGTATGCAAGGTCAGGCGCAATGCCAGGAAACTGATAGAGGCAAAAGCAGTTAATTGCTTTAGATTCCAACAACCCCAAAACGTGACCTGTGTACAGACATCCGTTCCTCACACAGCGGTGGACCTCACCGTCCAAACCAGCAAATAAAATAGGCAATGGAGGTGCTCGTCATGATTTTTAATGTCAAAATTAGATTCACTGTTGCCTTATGGTCTCTGTAATTACTAGACATCACTCATCATTTTCCCCAGCTCAAGGGATACTCTGTTATTGACCTCACTGGGAAGATATAAATACATTACTGAATGGAAATATCACCATTTACTATTGTGGAAAGGTCTACATCATAGCTCAAAGGACTCTGAAATTTTTATCTCAGTGTACCTACAGCAGAGGAGAATGCCTGATACTGTTGATGTGATGGCAAACCGCTGCTACTAAGGTCTTATCTTAGAGGAGAAAAACCTATTACAGGTTATTAAAGGAGAGCAACAATAGCAAACCACAAGCTCGAAGGAACTTGCTACAGTCAAATAGCTAAAAATACCATGCCAAGCTAGCACAGAGCTGCCAGCGATGGAGGTGGCCAGAGGGCACGGTGGCCTCACTGGTCCCAAGCTGGTGGGGCAACAAAGCCTCTTGGGAGCGTGGCAGGACCGCAGAGAGCCACAGAAGGTGAAAGAATGTTATTTCCCCTGAATGTGACGAGCACCGAAAGCAGGGAGAGGCCAGTGAGAAGCTCTTGTGAAGCCTTGTGTGGAGGATCGTGGTGGCAAGGTGCTCTTGTGGAGCTGTGCACGGAGCATCAAGGTGGATGTTCAGCTCTGTGGTTCACCCCTGAGGCTGCCTGTGAGAGGAGAGTCTCTCGCTGGCTTGCGTTTGTCACTCCAGAGCCTGCGATGGGGATACCCTGCCATTGCCTCCCCGCTGGCAGCAGCCCTGTGAGACGTCCCATGGGTCTGGCAGCGCTGCCTGAACTGGGCCTCCCTCCTGTCTGCTCGGGCCAGGTGTCCCTTGGGGGCCATCTCCTTCTCGAAGAACGAGGTCATTGCAAAGGCGGCGTGTGCCGTGGGGTGCCGGCTCTTGCCTGGGAGGCTGCCTGTGCTCCATGGGACCTGCCTGTTACTGCTGGGTGAGTGGCATCACCCACTCCAGGCCCCCAGCACCCTGGAGCTGGAAAGCATCTCCGAGCCGCAAAAAAAGGGCTTTCTGGGTTGGGATCTTTGGAGGGGGTCAGCTCTCCTCGTCTGTGGGACTCACACGCCTTTGCTTTCTGGATCTTTGGGCAGCCGCAGAGTAAATGTCTATGCAGGCAGGGCATGTGCTCAGCAGGGGACACCTTCTTCCATGCAATCTGCATCACCTTTTAAATGAGAAATCATGACCGATGATGCTCAAGCTGAGAACGCGTCACCCCACCGAAGGGTTTAGGTTTAGCCCCCATCAGCCCCCCACATCCCTGCCCGGCACAGCCGAGGTGAGGTGGGGGGAAAGGCCACCCCTCAGGCAGGTCTCGCTCTCCTGCTTGCCCGGCTCAGCTTTCTGCCCGAGTGCATCTCTGATGAGAAGGAGAGCTCCTCTGCGCCCCGGCAGTTCGTGCTGATCCACATGAGCCCTGCTTGAGCATTGTACCTTCAGCGCGGTACTGCTGGGGGCTGGCGGCAGCCGGCTGGCCCCCGCTGCGTGACAGCTCCCGCGTCTGGGAGCTGGAGGGCTGTTAGCAAAGCTTCGCTGAGACAGGGCTGGCAGAGCTCTTTTATAATTTCCAGGCTTTTTAAGAGGCCCCATAAAAGAGCCCCATCCATTTTGAAGCGGAAGTGGCTGTTTGCAGACAGGCACAGCAGTGACAAAGCAGGAATCAGATCCGCAGACCCTTCCAGAGACTCGGGAGCCATTAGGTTGCTGTTGGTTTTTCGGAGGTTCATAGATTTCATCCAGGAAGGACCAGTAGCTCAACATGTGCTTGGCTAAAGCAGGTCCTGACTGACAAGGACGCTGGGACCTGATGGAAAATAAAGAGAGGGTGAATCCCACCATCTCTTGGTGACTTGTTCCTGTGGCTAATCACCCCTGCCATCTAAAATAGTCTTTATTTTGGGTTGGAATTCAGGTCTTAAAGCTTCTCTTTGCATTAGTCTGTGCAGGAGCTGGGTCTGTGTCCTCACAGAGGAAGGGCAGCACCAGCCCTTGTCCCAGCCAGCATCTCCTCTCCTTAGCGAGGATAACTGAGAGCTCAGAGGCTGCTTGAGTTTGATGTCTCATTCATTTTTAAAACGGTGTGTCACACAAATCTGTTGGCTGCTTTGGAAAATCCCTGCCTGTACTCTTAACCTCCCGCGGGAGCCTCCGTGCATGGAAAGCCGCACACCCCTGAGAGCTGCTTTAGGCACCGGAGGGAGAGAGGACCCAGTGGCCGGCGAGCCAGAGCCCTTCCCGGGGTGACAGCCACCATAGGGATGCTCGGCGTGCCGGGAGCCGTGTCACTAAACCTCTCGGTGTGGCATTGCTGATGGGGTAAACAAACTGTGCAGGCAGTGTCCCACTGTCCGTCCCCGCTGCCCTCCGCAGCATCAGCACCCTGGGCCAGAGCTGCCTGCAGGTCCTGGGGGACGTGGGGGTCGGTGACCCACTCACCGGTGCGTCCTGGCAGAGGGGGGACCCTGCTTACTGCCTGGCAGGGAATGAGGGGGCTCCTGGTATGGGGAGGAGGTGGAGGAGGAGCCCTGGCCTTAGAGGACATGGCAGGATGGGGAGGAAGGACAAGGGATGTGCATGCAGGCACTCGTTTCGCCTAGATTTTTTTATTTTTTATGGTGCCTAAAGAAACAACCGTGACTGAGCCCTCTGCAAGAGCTGCGCTATGAGTCGGTGTCTCTGGTGTGGGGAGCTGTAAATTGGATGCGGCCTCGGCTTTGTGCAGGGACACACGTGGCGGAGGAGACCCCCGGGGACGTGGCAGTGCTCAGCCCTGCCTCCCAGCACAGCCCCAGGCAGGGACCAGCCTCCGGCCCGCAGCATCGGTGGGGCAAGAAGCAGGGCAGCCTGGAAGAGCCGCTTTGGGGCCGGGCCCCCCTCTTCTTATCCTTGATGGACTGCGATGAAGGGAAGCCAGCCGGAGCCCAGCCGAGCCTGCATCCCGCAGGGAGAGCCGGCCCTGCAAATTACAGTTTCTCTGCCTGCAAGTGCTTATTATAGTTTATTGAGCTAGGGAGGTTTCTCTGCTTTCTATTTTGGGCCAAGTTCCCCTTGTATTTATTTACAATCAGCAGAGCAGCTCGTAGCTATTGGAGTTGAAGAAAATTGCTGTGAAAAGCAGGAAATTGGCTTCTCACCTTATGAGAGCGGGAGCGGGCTACACACCTGGGAGCTGCGTCTCCCCCCGAGGGACCCCAGCCCTGCACTCGCTGCAGCACGGGTGCGCTGCACCGTGGGGTGGCCTTTACCCCCAAACCCATGGCGTCGGTGTCTTGTCTTGGTCCACGTCACTACGAGTTCAGGTCTCGCAGGCGTGTAACCTCCAAAACTAGCTTGAGGCTACGCAGAAGCATGTGCTCAGCGCTGGCTGCAAAACCTGCCTTAGGTGGTTGGTGCTGCATCTCGTATCAAGACACAAGTCAGCAACTGCAGTGTCAGCTCATGCGTGTCTTTGAAAGGTACCTAAAGTCTTTCAATGGTGCAGTTATCCTCAGGGATATATCTTGGGAGGGTGAAGGAGTGGTGAAAACCTCTGCAGAGGTCTCTGGGGTGCATAGCCCCATGCAGCCCCATGTTCTGCACAGTTCTGGGCTCTCCTGTGCTGCAAACTGGCCTCACCGGCGGCGCTTCACACCCACCCAGGCATTGCTGCTCCTAAAGTCACAGCAGTTTCCAAGCTGAGAGATGAGAAAGCTGCCGTGTGCTGGGGTGACTGCCCCCAGAAAACCTTGCAGTCCCTCTGGTTTAGGGAACAGCTTACCTATCCGGCTTCACCGTGCCAGCGGGGTGCTGACCACGCAGCCCTCCAGCAAACCCCAGCTCCAAAAGCAGAGGGGCTCCGTGTGGCTCTGGCTGTCCCCAGCCAAATCACGTCCCTTGGAAGAGGAAAAACGTGCGAGTGCCTGTGCAGCATCTCTCTCTGGACCTATTGTAAATGTCATGGCAGTGTCTATAAGTGGCCTAACATATTAAAGATCAGGCAGCAAGGGGAGGGAAGACGACCTTTTGCATTTTGCCCAGAGCAGGCAAGGGTAATGTAATTATAATTTCATGTAATTCATCTCCTGACACTGTGTAATAGCTGAACTTCACTTGGCCAAGCCAGGGATGGAGTGGAGAAAGACAGGAGGAGGGGAGCACCTCAGCCCCCAGCTGGGACAGCCTCCCCCAGGCAGAGTCCCCCACCCTCGCACAGCTATTTGCCGCCGCAAGGGTCCTTGGTCTGGCCCGGGTGCAGATGGAGCCTCTCCTCCTCGCGGGAGGCTGCCAGGGCCGTTGGCTGAAAGCTGCTGTGTTCAGAGGCCAGCAGCTAAAACGCTTCCCAGCCCATGGGAGCATCTGGCACGGCCGGGGCTGCTTGCTCCGCCAGCCTCAATCTGCTCCTCCACGTGGTTTAAGCTCTCCTCCTTCCCTTCCCGACAGTGTTTTCTGAGGTTGTGCTTTTCGAATCGCACCAAGCGTGAAACGTCTCTCTGGCGGCGGGGGGAGGCGAGGGGCTGTGCCCCCCCCAAATCCCAGAGCTGAGGATGGAGTAAACCCACCCCCAGCAAAAACCAGCCCTGCTGGTTTTACCCTTAAATAAGGCTTTTCTCTTGTCCAAGCATGCTATAGCTAAAGCCCGCATAGTGCCAGGCTACTGTTAATTAGTTCCTTGTTAATTTGTTCTTCTGTCCCTGGGCTGGATTGCTTTGCTGAGGTCTGCTCTGGCTTGTCCACAGGGAATGGAGTGATGGACCAGAGCACTCGCAACCCTCTCTGGGCCGGTAACGGGGGCTGCCATGCCTGCCACGCATAGTGCAGGTTTGGGCAGATCGTGTCTGCAGGATGGTTTATTAGCAGAGCAGGTACCATGTTTTCAGAAAGAAAGTTACACCTATTTAAAAGCTGCTGCCACCTGAAATTTATTTTTCATCACTAACTGATTAAATTCTGCTAGTCGGATATTTTATCCCGGAGAAATCCTCCAGGAAGCTCTAATAGCAGAGTCAATCTTTATAACATCGGGAACAATAAAACAAGAGACCTCATTTTGCTGCAGCTTTTATCTGCGGGTGCGTGGCTCCGTGTGCCTACCAGCCCCATTATCATCCCAGCACCCAATAGGAGTCATTAAATATTTATTTAAAAGGTTTTCATTCCTGAACAGCAAAATAGAAACCAGCAAAGATTAAATGGTTTTGTTAAGATAAACAGTCTGGAGGAGGGAGCACCGTGTTGCGTGGCTCAGGGGACTGGGATGCAGGGACTGGGTCTGGATGCTGCGCGCTCCTGCGCTGCTCCGGGAAGGATCCTGAGGCAGAGTCAGATAAATTAACCACAGTGTTTCGTTACCGGATGAATATGGCGTTGGGTGATGCTAAGCCCAGAGGAGCTGTAAGATCTCCGTGAGCTGACATGGGGACCTGGCACCCAGCACTTGCAGCGTGATGGCCGCGGTTTGCTGTGGCGGTTTGCCACGGGAGGAAGAAGCAGGGATACTGGTTAGGGGGTTTTATCATCAAATCTGCTGCACCCTGGACTCTCAAAGCCCAGAAAAATGCCCCAAGTCCAGCTACTGCAAGAGAAACACCTTCATCAGCATTGGGGTGTATGGGCAGCGCCGGTGTCACAAAGGCTCCATCAGTGAAAACAATCTCATCAATATCAGCCTAATTCATCTCCCCCATCTCACCCTGTGTGCCTCCTGTGGATCCATCACGGCATCTTGAGGCCCTCAGTAAACGTATTTTTTCTTACTAAAAATTACCCTGACCTCAGCTAGATGGGAGAGATTTACTGGCGTTTCCCACCCTGCATGTGCTCTGGGTTTGCCTTCCTGGTGGCAGGGCAGGACATTCCCATCTTACAAGTTCTCGGCTCCCCGCATTAAAAAGTCTTTTGTGGTTTCTCTACCTCTCAAAAAAAAGACACTTACAGGGTCCCCTCCTCCTCCAGCTTTCCTGTAACAGCAGCTCCGACGGGCAGCAGACCTACGTGGGTGAAACGCGCTGTGCCTCGGCATTGGGATTTGGCACCTTTGGTGCCGTTGAAGGAATTTGGTTTCCACCAGGAGGTTGGAAAGTGAGCACTGCATCCTTTCTGCTAGGAGGATCTTCTGAGTTATATCCCAGCCCGTTTGAACACGTAGAAAAGCAGGCTGGTGTTGGGGTGGGGGACACCAGCAGCTTCAGCACTGGCGAGGCAGGAGCCAGCCCCATGCTGTTTGCATCCCCCGACCCCTTTTAAATGCAGAAAGAAAAACTCATGTTTTCCACCTTACTGCTGACAGCCAAACTGATTTGCCTTTCCAAATCTATACCAAAACCTAAGGCTTTTATCGGGATTTTTTTTTTTTTTTTGAGCAGGCTAAAGGGGAAAGCATAGCAGTTGAAACAACACGGCACCTCCCATCTATGGACTGAATATAATACTTACCCTGTTATTTTATAACATTACAAAAGGAAGCGTCCTACTTATTTCTGAAGCATAGATTTTTCTGCATGATGAATGGGAAGAAGATTTTTGGTCAGTGCGACTTAATTATGCTACAAAGCATTGAAGAGCTGAGCTGCCCTCCCCTGCCTCCCACCCCCCTCAGCTTGCTGGGGAGGACGGGGGCGCACCGGTCTGTTTGACACCATCCTACAAACTTCTCTCCCCCTGCTTGGATTCCTCCAATTTTCTTTATTGTTGCACTTTAGAAGACGGTTTGCCAAATGCCCTTGATCTGCCCTGAATCGAGACCCTCCATGTCACACGGAGCCGATCCTGTCCCGCGCCGGCGTTCTACCCTTGCCGCCGCCACAGCATCCGCGGCAATTCGGGTGGCCAGGTCCCATGCAGGTGGGACTCCCCAGCTCCCTCCCGAGCTGATCCAAACATCCATCCAATGTAGGAGCCTGGCTCCCTTGTCCCAGTGAGACAGCCTGGACTGTGAAGTCCCCAAAGCCCGTTTAACCACCAGCAGGACCAGCAGTGCTGGCACGAGCAATGCGCGTGCCGAAATCAAAGGGCGATTTGAATGCTGCGGAGCATTTACATTCAAAAGTCTTCGAAAGGTTTGGGATTTATCTCCATCCTGAGAGGGAGCCTTATTAGTGGCTTTTGGGTACGCGGCTCCTGAATAATGAGGACAATCCTGTCTTGGGAAGATAAATCCCAATATAATGATGCTATTGTCTTTCCTTATTGTAACTCTCCATCAGCCCCTCATTTAACTGCTGTTTTGCCCAAAGATTTTGACAGCCTGTTTTAGCACAGGAAGGATAATACAATGCTTTCTAATTGTCACCCAATCTAAAATTAGCCCTTTCTTCTGTGGCTAATGAGCCACCGTGCAGTCCTTTGGGGACAATGGTTTGAGCATGGCCAGTTACATCTCCTCATCCTCAGGGCCATGCTGGATGTCCCACTGCTTTTCCATGTCCTGGTGGGTCTGGCACATCACCCAACCCCCCGCAGCAGCGGATGCTCTCTGCTGGAATCCCTCCTTTCCTACGCCTGCCCGCTTCGCACGGGAAGAGCAATCAATGGGGAAAGGTTTTTGCAGCTTTGCAAATTCTCCTACAATTATCGCATGAAAGAGAGTGGCTGAGAGAAACAACCTTGGTACAGAAATACTGCTTGGAAATAAATTTGTGAGAATATATTTCTGCTGTGACAGGTACAGGGAGTGCCGGAGTCGGACTAAGCAGGCAGGCGGCTCATAGGTCATTACGAGTTCGAATCAGTTACCAGGGGGATGCGAAGGGAGCTGGAGATGGATGTATTGTAAGAAGGTTTTCTGGAGAGGATTTGAGCAATTTCAACTAGCTGCCATGGCTGGGATCGGCTTGAAAGTTTCCTAATGAATTTCTTTGTCAGGAGGAAATTGGGCTGTTGAGTGGAGGAATGCACAGAATAGAAAAGCAGGCTCTTTCTGTTGAAAATCCACCAGTGAAAAATCCAAATAAAGCTAAAATTCCTTAACCTTTTGGTGTGGATTCCCCGGGAGCTGTAGTGTTCTATCTTTGTGTCTGTAATTCTCCTCAGGCACTCGAGGCAGCAGCAGGCGCACCCCTGCTTTGCAGCGGAGCGGTGGGGCGTGGGGGCAGAGACCTGTCCCAGCTCAGCGCAGCAGTGTGGAGGGAGTTGGGTCCAGAACCTACTGCCATGCTGGGTTGTGCAGGAGCACAGCCTGGGCTTTCCTTCGCATGGGGCATCCCCAAGACCTTTATTCTCGGGCTAACAGACCCATGCCACCCATGTACCTGGGTGGCAGCATCCCTGAGTCGAGGGCTTGTGGCTTCCAGGCAGTGCACTGCAGTGCTCGGCTTGCTGCCAAAAAGCCGTGTGTCCCCGAGGAAATTTTGGAGAGCAATTTCTTGGCATAAATTTTCCAGCAGTTTGCAATCAGCAGTAGGTGGAAGCCTCTGCCCTGCACACTGTCCCTGTGGGCCGACAGGGAGGAGCACTCACAGATGCTGGACCGGTACCTGGATACGAACGCTGGGGCGGACGGCTGTTTTCCTCCACTCTAATTTGCTGTGCTGATTTAATTTTGGTTTTTCCCCAGAGATTGGTGTCCCAACGGAGGAAATTCAGAGCGGCCTTGCAGGGATTCACACCGTTCCCAGGAGCGTGTCTTGGACTCATCAGTGAGGTACGTCCCTCAAAACCAAACGACAGTAGTGCTGCGATTATCTCTGTTATGTGCATAAATCTCCCGGTCTCGCAGGAGGAAAAGGTCCTCAGCCATTACCTGGCTTCTTGGTGTTGGGGTCCAAAACCTGCTGAACTTTTGGAAAGGGTCGTATGGGCTTTGTGTGCTTTGGACCGAGACGGTAGTTGGTTAAAGGAAGATCCCTCAGGAGTCTGAGCCACCTTTTGTATTTATTGTAGCTCTAGTGCTTTCAAATCGCTTCAAGGTCTAATTTTCCTGCTTGTGTCTCCACAGTCCAAATTTAGCAGGGACAGAGTGATCAGCAAATAGCCACGAGAGATGCTACATGCCTAGCAATGGCTTTGCTGTGTAGGTGTTCACAGGGTAGGTGTTTGTGGTACCTCACTGGTACAAAGGACCCATAAAACAGTTGAAGTAGTGAGATAATCTCCATAGCTCGGTGCAGAACATAACTGAGTGAATGGTGAATCCAGACCCCTGCCCTGCTGGGGATGCCATTAGTGGGTGCAAGCTTTGCTGCTGCTGTGGGAAGGTTGAGGTGGACCCCACAATCATGTGTCTGGCTCTGTTTGCACCCATTTTGCTCCGCCTGTGCCGTGACCACCGACCCCGCCGTGCTCTGCCATGAGTGGGTGTGATGCCTGTGATACCAGCCAGTGTCGGGACATAAAGGACAATGTTTCTGTTGAAATGGACTACCTGTCTCCTCCTCACCCTAGAGCGTTTCAAAGTTAGAGCGGAGTAACTCGTGCTGAAGCTGTTGGCAGCTGCGGCGTTACCCAGAGCTGGATGCCCCAGTGCTCCTTCTCTCAATTAGCACGGCCGTTTAATCAAAGGCTGCGCTGTGCAGCCACCTGCAAGCCCACAGAGCGGTGGGGCGTGCAGTGGGACACGTGGTGACAGTGGGAGTTTGGCTGGTGGGGGCTGCGGCCAGCAAAGAGGGTTTGCAAAGGAGCTGGCTACTGCAGCTCTGCTGCCAGGGCTGGGTCCGCCAACAAGCGCTGCAGGACACGTTGTGCCCGTTCCTACGCAACCCCCACGATGTTTGCTGCCTGCGGCGGCCACCCCATCACTGGGGTGAGCAGGATGCAGTAGTGATGTGGTTTTCCCAATTCCCGGTAACCTGCAGGTGGGGATGCTGGTACCCAGGGTCTGCTTTTCACCTTGCCCCACCAGTGAAGGAGTCATAACCTGTGGCTCTCATGACCCGGCGGTGGCATTGATTTGCCACCGGTTTCCACTGGAATGGGCACACGGCACTGCTGGAGATCTCCGCTCAGGGTAACGGGGTGGGGGGATGCTGCAGGAGGGTGAGGAGCAGCCAGGTACCCACAGGCACAACCTCATCTCCCTGTCCTGCTTGCTGGCTGCAGGCACAGACCGAAGGAGTACAGCAGGGTGTAGTTTTGCACGGAGTTGCCCTGCTGCAAGTGCAGGCAGGACGGGTTCGTGTCAAGGAGCTGGCAGCTTGGACAAGTGTGTCCTTAGGATGCAGGAGCAGCCTGGAGGCGCCTTCTGACTCTTTTCCCCTGTAATGTGATGCTCTATGAATACTGTAAGAATGAATACAGTTATGCCCTGGAAAAAGAAAACTCATTTATTTATGAGGCTATTTGATTTCCTCTGAAATGCCTCATCTAGCAGCCTCCCTCCATTAGAAACCCTCCGAAGCTACGCAAGAAAAAGCCATATCTTATTATTTAAATTAATAAAGCAGCTGCAAATTTTTGCTTCATTTTAAAATATGACTATAGAAAATATCCTTCCATGGACCATTTTTCCTGTGGTTTTCTTCCTGAATATTCCTAATTATGGCCATAATTAATTTTAACGAGTCACCCACCATCAATTCCACAGTAATTTGTAAGTGTCCTGCAGCTGACTTACAAAAAAAAAAATTCAAAGCGACGCCCTCCTCTGGCTGCCTCTTTAATGAAACCTGGGATTACTTAAGGAATTGGCACTTGGCCCCAGCGACGCAAAATTGCCTGGTCCTCAGTCAGAGCCAATGCTGTCCACCCATTGACGGATGGCATCATTCAGAGCTTTTATAGGCACAGTGAAAGAGGCCAATCTGTCCAGACTGATAAATCTAAATCTTTTATAATATTTCATAGTTCTACCAGACATATGTATGAAGCCAACGTGACGCTTCATTTTCCCGGGGAAACAGCTCCTCCGAGGCCAACGGTCAACACCAAACTCCTTGGACAAACTCTGGCCTCTGGGGAAGGAGGTTGGGAAGGTCTGGATGGAGGTTGGGAAGGAGGCTGGAAAGGCCTGGATGGAGGTGGGGAAGGAGTTGGGAAGGTCTGGATGGAGGAGGTGGATGGAGAAAGGAGGAACGGTAGGTGCTATGGAGTCTCATCTCCATCTCCTGCACCAGGATAACATCAGATATCTCTACAAGAAGAGATTCCAGCTGCTTGTGGACACCCAAGAGCATGGGAGCCCTCAGAGGGCACCTCAGACTAAACTTCGTCATGTTATTCTCACAAGAGCAAGGAAATTAGGCGAAATACCAAGTCAGCAGAATTTAAGAGCAGGGCTGGCAGATGGGACGAAAGGGGAGGGAGGGAGGGATTGATCTGCAGAGCAATCCCACATCTTTGCAAGGACAGCTGCAGACGGAGCGCTCCCATTATGGCACCCACCGCCCTGGCGCTGCTCTCTGCTGGGACTCAGGGTCGCCGTTTGCTCGCCAGCAAGCGCAGCGTGGGCTGGGCAGTGGCACGCTGCCTTCAATCATCTGTTTTCATAAAGAGTATCGCTGATGTCCCCGTTAGAGCCTCGCAGCCGAAAAGCGAGGGCTGCAGGCCAGCAAGTGGCTGCTGACATTTCGGAGCTAATCAGGCCTGCCACCGCGAGCCAGGGGTTTGACATGGAAAATAAAAAAACAGGTAGCAACAAGATCCTCTGTATTATGGCACAGCTGATGGTCAGGTCTCTCCTTTAATTCCTATACGAGTATATTACTGGCGTTCCCCTCCTTTGATTTGCCTTGGCTTTGCAAGTACGTCCAGAGCCGGTGCAGGTGGCCGTGGGGGCTGGGGTTGTGGCAGCAGAATTTGGGACGTGTTCATGTCTACTCCCACGAGTCCAAGCTTGGGCTATTACGATTGTATGCCGCTGCTGGGAAACTGAATTTTTCCTGCTGGTGTGTTCCTGTGATCCTCCTGCAGCACATCCCCTTGTTTAACTCCCCCAGCTAAGCTGGCGGTGACCCCAGGTCTGTCCGCAGAAGCGGGGCTGTGTTGGTAGAGCTGTGCAGTGCTGCAGGAAGGTGGAGTTGGGAGATGCGTAGAAAATCCTGACCTCTTACGGCAGCTATGCCAACCATCCTTGTTACAGCCCCTGGAAAAGCACTTATCGCTGGGTCTTAATCTGCAGTAGCTACAAAAGGGATAATATGTCTGTCTGGTGAGCGCTTGGGAGGCTTATCAATGTTTATAAAGAGCAGCATGGAGAGGGACAGGGCTCAGAAACCCTGAGTCTGTCCCCAGCATTCAAGGGACTGGCTTGAAAATTGCGAAAATATTGAAATATGATCTATTTTTTATCTCCTGATCCTGCGCTGCTGACTGCACAGGTCACGTTTGCAGAGCGCTGTGCGCAACCAACGTGTTCCCGGTTGTTTCTGAATAATGTGCTAAGGTTTCGCTGCACCCCGCAGCTGGTGTCCTGGGGAAATGCCCATCTCTCCTCTTGGGCTTTGCATGTGATACAGGCACCTTGGGATGGCAACAGTCCCCAAAGGAGAAATACCCAGGTTAACATTAGGAAACAGAAGTAAAATGGGACCCAGAGCCATAATTTTGCTTTAAACGCTTAATTTCCATTGCATTTGACGGGCATTGGAGGCCCAAGCAGACACCTCAGTGGCAGCGCGCCTGACTCCCGAGCACGGGGAAGTATGCGCATTAGCATCGCAAGCAAGGAAAGCGGGGAAGGGAGCATATTAAAAGCATTCAATTGACTGAAAAGCCCATGAGGATGTAAAAGACGCTCGCTCTTTGCATATGCAAGGTTTAGCAATGATAGCATGAAACCATGAAAAAAATGTTTCCTCTTTACTGCAACTTGAAATGGTGAAATATGGGCTGACCAGCAGCTACGGCAACCGTTTTATCCTCCAATTTACTGCTCTCACTTTCAGCCTGGCCCCAAGAGCCCGGCTCCCTTTGTACTGTTTTTCTATTAGTGGGTTTTATTTGCGGCTGGGAGCTTTGTACTCGCAGAGCAAAACCCGTCTTTGCTCCTAAACCATCCTGCCTGGGCACGGCTCCAAGCCCCTGCACTGAGGCTGGGGAGAGCTGCTGTACCCGGCTGGGTAGTGCCGGACGTTGCGACCACTGGGGTTCTGCCAGATTATAGCGCCAGGAGCAGGGGTTGAGCAGTGGGAAGCTTTACGTTGCACAGCCATACCAAGAACAGGTCAAGGAGAGCAACTGGGTCCAGCAGTGCCTCAGTTTCCCCATCCTGTTTACTCCCTGGGGGCATCGCAGGTTGAGGAGGGGTGCGAGAGGCTCGAAGCCCCCATGCTCTGGCATGGCCACCCAGGAGTCACCCCGCCAGCCCAGGGGACCCTGGGGTCGCCTGGGGCTGCCCAGCAGAGCAGGGAGCACTCCCAGTTTTTGGACAAGCTCCGTTTTCCAACAGACTCCAGTGAGATTTGCTGAAGGTGCCAAACTTACCCCTAAGCATTGTTTTCCAGCCTCTGCCCAGCCAGGGTCTTCTGCGGCTTTCTTTGGCCTCATTCCCAGTCCTCCCAGTCCCCAAGGAACAAACCCAGCTGAAGTTGCCTTGTGCTTGGCTGAAGGCATTTAATCACTGTCTCAGCATGATGGAAATACGAGCTACTCCTGTACCAGTCAGGACACGCTCTTCTTGCACGGACGAAGATGAGCAAGGAGCCATCCGAGCATGAAATAGTTGTCAGGCTTCCAGAGGGTCACAAGATATATGGATTATGAAGTAGAGACTCCCACAGATCTCAGATTATCAAATATAAAGACTGCAGGAGAAGATTGCTTCAACGTGTTAGATCACAGGAGCGCTGTCCTGAATTCAGAGCTGGGGTGAAGCACCAGCCCAAAGGCTGGCTGAGTCCGTGGGACTCTTGCTCATAAGCTTTGGATTCACCCCAAATTTAGCCATCCTTGCACAAAGCTTCTTGGTCATCAGAATTATCTTGTGCCTGTTTGTATCTCTAGCTCACAGGAATGGGCAGGTTTTATGCCTGGGTGTGCTATGTGGAACAGAAGCCATCTAAAGGTTAGAGCACTTGAAGGACTGGAGACTGGGATTAAACTGGAGACTGGGATTAAACAGGACGCTTAGGCAGGTTGAAGAGAAAGGAATAGGATTAGCAGCATTAGGTTTGACATCGGTGGAAGCTGTCTCGTGCGCATGGATCAAGTGCCTTTAGAAGAGCAAGCAGTCACCAGGGGGAAGCCCAGCAGCGTGATGGCAAACCCTGAGGGGCTGTCGGAGACAGGAAGCCCCTGCGTGCCTGAGATCCAAGGGGATGCTTTTGCTGGCAGGAGGACACTGCTCTGCCCTTGAACCTCTTTCCTAAGCCCCAGAGATAACGAGTAGCAATGCCATCGTGGGTGTTAGTGCTCAGAGGCTGAGGAGGGCTCGCTGGCATTTTGCCCGAGGTGGGTTTTATCAGTGCACTTGGCTCCAAGCTGTGGCATGTAATGGCCTCTCACAGGCGATCGCTGCACCATCCCCCTTTTCCAGGTTATAGGAGATGCAGTTGAGGGTCACCTCCCTGTTCCCGTATCTCGGTGCCCCATGTGCATTGCCAGCAGCTGGGAGCATGGCCCTGGCCAGGAAAGCCATGGCTGGCTGGACCACTTTCCACCAGGAGGAGCTGAGCCACTAGCACAGATGATGCCTGTGAGATGCCAGGGCTGCAAGAGCAGGGGATGGGCTTGGTGACCCAGGAGGTCCCTTCCAGCCCAGAGTCCCTATGTCCCTGCCAGCCAAATCCTGAGGTCACCCTCAGGCAGTCCCTGTTCCAGATTTAGGGGAAACAGAGAAAAGGCTGTGTGTAAGCCAAGGAGCCAGCAGAGAGGTGCAAGCATGCCTCCCTCTCCGTGTTTCTGCTTTGCCTGTGCCCCCTCTCTATTTCTCCAGCCCCCCCAGCTGCCCCTAAGACTGGGGAGTTTCACTAATCTATTCTTACAGGTCCTGAACAAGGCTGTTGATTAAACCCAGCCCTAACAGAGACCACGGCTACACGCCATCCTCCAGCTCGGTACATGACTGCTTATTCTTCACTTTCACTGCCGCCCACCAGTTATTCTTCCCCAAAGCCCAGGCTCAGCCCAGTCTGAATTAATTGCAAGAGTCAGACGTCAGCTGCTTTTATGTAACGCTCCTGTGTAATTCCATCTACTCGTTTCCGCTCCCCCACTAATTTATTCACTCCAGGTTTGGTTAAATCAGCCCAGCCATTTTNACCATGTTCCTAATACAAGGACTTGGCACTCCCCAGGTAGCCGAGGTGGCTGGGAGCAAGCCCCAGGGGACCGTAACAGCGGGGCAAGCGCCTTTGCGTGGGTTTTGCTGTGCTGAGCACTGCTCATGACTTGCCTCCTTCACTAATTACTTCTATTTTACTGTTTTCTTCTACTGCTTCAGCAAAGAGATAAGCTAGACTTCTGAAACAGACCCTCTTGCAGCGTTAACATATATATATTTTTTTTTTATATATATATATATTCTAATATATATTGAGAATTTCTGGAGAACAGCTATTCTTTACAGTAAGATGAAGAATGACCTTATGTACTTACTGATCTCTAGGAAGTCTAATACTTAGAAAAACAATCCTGCCGGAGGAATGGGAATTGCCCTTCATCTCCTCTCCCAGGCTCGGCACCGCTGTGCGCCAAGAGGTGCCGGGACGCACCGGTGGTGCAGGGCTGTAGCCCGTGGATGCACCAGCTTGCCAGCAGAGCCGCAATGGCTGCAAAGCACGCTGGCCCCACTAATGAGCTGCCTGGTTCCGCACGCTGAGAAGGGCCTACCTCTCTCTTAAAGCACTCCTTCAAATAGAAAATGGCTCTTCATTTAGCTCTTGTGTTGACAGGGCTCAAATTAAGAGGCAATTCAGGCGGCTCTCAGAGCGAGAGATGCACGTGAGTCCTTCTGAGGAGGCAGTGGGGTTTGTAGGGAATCCAGTATCCCAAATTCCTGCAGAACTTAGTGGATAATTACCTCGGGCTTCATCTTCACATCACGGTTAACCCCATCTCATACTCATGCCTTAATCCAACCCCACCTCCCAGCAAACATCCTGAGCAGCGTTAGACATGGGTTATCCATCACAATGCTGTAAGAGCCCCAGAGTGCGTTTTGCAATACCTGGGCCCTGCAAGAAGAGCTATGGAGGTATTAGGACCAAAAAATCATCTTATTTGCTTATTGATTTCCAGTAAAATCTAATAATTAGAAAAATAGTCCTGCCGACTTGTGTGTGCTGTGCTTACAAAGGAAGGAGGCAAAATCATTCAGAGGATGACAGTGCTTCGATACTCGCCCTGTAATTTCTCTGGGCAGACAGACAAGTCTCCCTGAAGCTGGCATTAGTCTGTGTCTCGAGGGAGAGAGCGAATAGCGTCAGCGCCAGGAGCCCGGGGCATCCCTGCAGCACATGCAGGGCCAGGAAAGGACTTTTGTGAAGATAGGACTGCCATAGATGGGACCCCGAGGCCAGCACTGTGGCGTGGGTACCAGTCCCCTGGGCTAGCTGTGGTGACATTACAAGCCTAGACATGATTCCGACAGAGAGCGGCCGCGCCATGCGCTCCCCTCTGCTAGTGTCACCCGCAGCTCCTCTTTGCACCGGCGGGGAGATGCTGCTGTGAAAATAGCTGGTGCTGCATCTCCGAGGGTGTAGGGCGAGGCTGGTCCCGCTGTGAAAGAACTGTCCCCGCAGCCAGTGCCGGCACAGCAGCGAAGGTGACGCTGCCGAGGATCCGATGTGCCTCCTATGTGAATAAACAGAATATTTTGCTCTCTGCAGATTCCTGATATAGCGCCTTCTACCATCTGTAAATAGCACACTTAAATAGCAGTTTATCAAAAACAAGTCTTGGGGAATTATCTGAAATCAGCCTGTGTGATGAAAAGCACGTGAGCTAGAGGGCTGCACCCTGCACGGGAGTCTGAGAGCTGAAAAATAACAGCAGCATTGAAGTCAAAACACATTTGCAGCACTTTGCTGCTGTTCTGCTACACAGACTCTGAGCAAAACACCCCTGAGCCCCTGACGTTATAGTGCCGGGCACAGTAATGGGCTGTAACCCACAGCTTTCCGCACTTTGCACATGATCGACAAAGTAATCGAGAGTTTTTAGCGAGCGAGCTGATATTTTACCTTTGGAAAATCAAACTTTGAAACATTCTCATCCCAAACAGCTCATTGTTTACTTTCTTTCTGCTTCCCAACCTTGCTTGCCCCTTCCTGCTGAACTGCACTACCTTTCCTCGTGGCTGCTCTGTTGTGCTTCCTCCATTGACCTGTTTGCTCCTCTATATCTAAGAAAGCTAAAGAAACGTTAATCGCTGGAGTGCATTGCACTTGCCAGAGATTTCAGGAATCTCCCGGAGCTGGCACCCCAGCACGGGTGTGCAGAAAGTGCAGGGCTCCATGCAGTGTGCGTTAGCCCAGGCAGGGGAGTTGTCACCACCTCCAGTGATGATGGGCACCAACCTTGGCCTCTAGAAACCCTCCGTCCTCTTTGGTAAGGAGGGCAAAGAGATAAAGCATCATGGCTAAATAACAGACAGATAGGTTCCCAGTCCCTGGCTGCTGACCATTCCCATGGTGGGTTCGTGCTGCGGGACAAGGACCGTGTCTCGTTCAGCATGCGTGCCACACTCAGCACCAGCCAGCGGTCCCCGGTGTCTCAAGGCTCACCTTGCGTCCTCGGTATTTATCAGAGGAGCAATAATCGGGGAAGGAACTGGGAGGAGGCTCTGCCCAGCAGCCAGGCATATCCAGGGTAGGAGCGGAGTCATTTGTAGAGAGACAGGCTCTGCACACAGAAAACACCCGGGAAGGGAGGCTCCTCTCCTTTCGGCTCGAGTTAACTCTTGTATGGATCAGGAGCGATAACTTCATCTTGCCAAGTCTCGCCGATTAGCATTCTGCTCCAGACTGGGTTTCATAAGCTGATCTAACTTTGTAAGATAAGAAAGTAATAACACTGCCCTCTATTATTTATTAGCAGCCTTTATGCCTCCCGGCAAAAAAAAGTCCTTCCTCCTCCCTGGATTCCTTGCTGGGTTGCTCCGAACAAGGTGCGATGCTGTCGCTGCACAGGCCTTGTCACCCAGGATTTCACAAGACTCCAGAAAACCCATCTTGTGGCTCAGGAGTTATATTCCAGATGTGACAAGCACTGGTTTGGCTCCTGTCCTGCCTTCCTGGATGCCAAGGGTGGCCTCGTGCCCTGGCTGCCGGCAGCCTGGAGCTGCCGGCAGCCTGGAGCTGCCCGCACCTGGCGGGGGAAAGCATGGCAATTGGGATACGGCTGGGTTGGATCCCTAGGAGAGCACTTGCCTTTTGCCCCAATTTCAGGGCTATTAAGCTCTTGCATTTAAAATTATTTTGCCTCCAAATTCTAAAATTACTACTCCAAACGAAGCACACATTCGTTGTTTGACCTGGGCTGCATGGGTATCTCAGATGAAGCTGGCTGCTGGATCTGTGCTGGATCCTTTGGGGTCTTGCGGATGTTTTTTGAGTAGATAGGAGTCCCTGGTGTCCCGGCCAAGTTTTCCTGGGGTGTTTGCCCCGCCTGGGGGCTGTGCACAGTGTACTCCTCTCTGCGCTCAGCCCGGGTGCGGGGGACTCGAGCTGCCCAGCGCGGTGCCAGCATCCCTGCATTGCCCCTGGTTTGTGTTGACTGTATTGACTGAATTAATTACAGCTGAGGTTCAATATTGAAATTACTCAGAACTCTGGATAGCCAAGCTGAATCAATTAGTTTATTAGTGAGAGCCAAAGCCAGCCAAACAGCGAAGGGACATTGCACCCTCGGAGAGGAGGCAGAGCAGCCACACTTCAGAGATCAGCCCCACGATGCACATTTAAAGCAATCCTTGTGGTTTTGCCCGACACCGTATCTTTGTTTTAGCCCTAATACCCCAAATCTGGCAAGTACATAATTTAACCTCTGCTGTTTGCTGAGGCTGAGCTGTCTCCTGGGACAGCCCTGCAGCAGCAGCACACGGCATCCTCACGTACGGCAGTGCACCGGGGGTGCCGTGTAACTCAAGCAGAAGGGAGGCCTTGATGTCTGTGATGTCTGTGACTCACGTCTATGATATTTCTAAGCCCCAAATGTGGATGTGAATAACAGCAATAAAAATACATCACTAACTAATATAAAGATGTAGGACTTGGGTTAACGTATGGATATGCGCCGTTGGCATGCTTCATCAAGCACCCTGGGATTTCCGTCAAGGAAGGACTCTCTCTAACATGCGAACGCTATATTCATCTTGCTTACTGCAGCATACGTTGGCCATGACACCGGGAATTAAATGACTATTTCCAATTCTCTTCAACTCCAGGTATGTCTCTGCCATGAGGTATCAGGTAGGAGTTTGGTTCTGCTTGCAGTGTGCTTGGTGCACAGTCCATAGGTGTGCTAAATCAACCAGCTTTAAAATCCATCACCTTTTCACCCTCACTGCTCTAGCTGTAGAAACAGCAGCACCTTTGCATATGCAAGCGTCCGGCTGGAGATTTACTGGGTTCTTGCTGGAGAAGCACCTGGAGGGCTGGCTTTGCTGGGGCATAGCTGGCTCCTCGCAGGTGGCAGGGGGTGGCATTGCTATAGCAATTGTCACCTGGGAAACAGAGAGGTATAGAAATGTCAGAGCAACGGTGTTCTCTCACATTTCTTGAGTAGGTTGGCTCAGTTTGGCATCCAGCCCTGGCGTGGAAACCCAGAGTAGAGCCCAAAAGTAGACGCATCTCCATGCCCCATCCTTGCAGTTGGCCATGGCACGTGGATGGCACAAGCCACCCTGCGGCAGATGGCCACCATGGCCCATCAGATGTCTCGTGTAGGCATAGAAGAGGCTCAGGACTAAATGGGATGGGCTATGCCGGAGGGAAAAGATCAAAAAATGGAGAAGGCTGAGCCCCGCTGAGGTCAGGACTTCAGCTCCTTTCTGAGCAGAGCCTCCTGCTTCGGACCAAAAAGCCTCTTTCCTCCTCCTGAAACCTCAGGAGCAGAAATTTCCCAACCTGCACAGGATCAGCTCCTAAGCTGTCAATATCTGTCTCGCTTAAATAAGATCTTCACAGGGATGCTCTTTGGATCCTTCCAGTTTTATTTATTTAGTTAGTTTAGTTTAAGATTAATCAGAAATGGGGAAAGAGCCAGAGACACACAAAAGAGGCTCTAAATAATTCTGAGTGATTGAGAGCATCATGATTAATGGGATCTGCCGATGCCATTCGGGTGGAAGCAGCCTTCCGAAAAATAGATTTATGTTAAATGGAAAAATACAATAATGTCATTCACAACAGGAGAAAACATGAGGTGGAAGAACCTGCCTTGAACGGTCGTCACGTATAATTCAGGCTCACAATGAACAGAACTTAACTTCTCTAAGCTCTGTGTGTCCTGATTCTAAATTCATTCATTATACTTGATTATCTTCTGTCCTCCCCAAGTGTAATATATTATTTCTTACAGAATCCACCATGCTTCATATCAGGCATGGTTTAATATTTCATACAGTTCATTAAACAACACATTCAGTTCAGCTCACAATGGCTTATTCATAATCCCGTATACATCCCTGTGAAACCACAGAGAAACAAAAAAAACCTGATGTATGGAGAAACGGAAGAGTGAAGTGAAATGGTTCTGCACAAGGGCCCTTTGCAACCCCGGCAATTAAAGGAGCTCTGCAAAAGGAGAGGGAGAGAAGATGGTCCTGGGTCCCTGTCTGCTGCGTGGGCGGGAGAAGCAGCGACGGGAAACGTGGCCGCGGGGCAGGATGGCTCGGAAGAGGACGTCTGGATTTTCGTTTTGGTCTGGTCACACTGAGCAGGCTTATGCTTCCTCCCTCCTTCCACACTCCAGGCATGAAACGGAGAGAGCTGCCTCTCATCTCGTGCTGACCTCACAGATTTGATTAAAGCAGTAAATACGTATTGCCCTCTCGCTGGACGCAAGCTAGGAAGATGGTGAACTGATATCCAAGCTTGCTCTGGGGATGTGGACAGCGAAGGCTTTCTACAGGCTCTGGGTGGTTTTAAGCACGTGATTTTAATTTGGGGCATCCAACCGAACCAACCCGAGTGAGCCGTACCGCTGCAAGGCACTCTGTCTGCCTTCATCAATACACCGGGTGTGCATCCCGCTTCCATGAACTTCAGCTCAAGGACAGATCGTCCACAGCTTCACACCGGGTGTGTGTTATTGCACAGCACCCTCGTGCAATACAGGGTGCACGGCCGGCCCCCGCAGAGCAGGCGGGAGCAGGACCATCGGCTGCGCTGATGCAAGATTTTGCTTGGTAGTTTGCTCTCTAAAGCTCACGTGTGGACCAATCTGAAACAGCAAAGCAAAATTTAAAGGCTTTCTAGCAAGCTTCCACACAGCGAGTAGCATCTCCTCCTAAAGGCAGTTTCCTTCATTTCAGGATGGGACTTTGACAGGAGGAGACCAAGGGGAAATAATTCACTCCAAGCACAAGAAACTTTTTTTGGCAGGAAGTTAGAAATATCCAGCAGTGGGTGGAAATTCCTCCCCTGCTCCAGGACACAGCAGAATACTGCAAATATCTCCAAGGAGGGTGAATCTAGTCATTGCATCTGCAAGGACACTCTGTCTGATGGGCGAAGGCTAGTGTGCAGCAGAGTCTGTTATTTCTTCATGTGATTAAAATTAATAATTTATATGGGGACCAAGTTACTTCCTCATAATTTCTTGTGAGACGCGATTCCTCCTCGGCAGCACCGGGGATGCCAGGGGAGACCTGAGGAAGAAATAATGGGAATGGATGAAGATGCCCCTGTGAAGGGCAGAGTGAGCAGCCCTCGTCCTCCTGCTACACGCGGCGTCTGCTGCCCCGTGAACGTCCGAGCTCCGTGCTGGGAGCAGACAGTCGCCCCAGCAATAAATATCCCTAGCGAAACCATGCATACCAAATGAAGATATACATTATACCCAGTCCTCAAGAGCAGCAAATATTATCCGCTGTTCCCTACCAGGATTGTTCTGTCCTTGTCAGGAGGACCCTGTGGAGTGCCTGAGCTTAGAAAGGAGGACCTCAAGGGATGCATTATTCAAAGGCCAGGAAACAGCAGCGCGCCAGGCTGGGACTGTCCGTGCCACTGATCGGTGTATGTTCTTGGGCATGTCTCTCCACTCCTGCGTCTCTTTTTTTTCCTCCAAGACCTGCTTTCTCTATTTACGCACAAGCTGTCAAGGTGAGGATGGTCTCATTCGTTGTGTCGCACCCAGCAGAAGGGGAGCCTGACTCTGTGGAGGCCTCCGGTTCCCGCTCCCCTGCAATCGTTCCCAACGGCAACATGCCAACCTGCCAGCGGTGGATAAGTCGAATCCTGCAAAAATGCTGGTTTGAGCTGTTTGCTTACGTACATGTTCACACTCAATTTTTTTTCTCCCTTTGCAAAGGGAACCTGTGTTCACTGATAATGCAAAAATAGTCTGGAGTGGCTGTATTTAGACATCAAAGCCTGTCTGCAAAAAGCATGCCAGCCCTCCAGGTAGAAGGGCAGAGACAACATCGCGCAACGGAGCCAGCCAGTTGCAGATAACTGTTAGCAGAAGCAACAGTTTTGTTAACATCTCACTGGCCCAAATCCGCTCCTCGCTCCCTCCTGGTGCTCCATCTGCCTCAATGGCGGCGGTTTCGCTCTGCGTTAACACACTCCCACAAGCAGCTGCTTCGCAGCGGCTCGCCAGCACGCTGGCAGGAGTGGTGCAAGGTGCCGTGCGCGTATGAGCCGGGCAGACATGGTGGCCCCAGCAGCGTGGATGCAGGTGACGCTCCTCACCCATGCCACCCCAGCTGGGGACAAGTTCCCAAGGATGCATCCTACATGTCCTTGTCCTCATCAGTGCCGCTTTGCACAAGTGTTTCCTTTGCACAAGTGTTTCCTCGCTCTCGTCATTCTGGCTTTCTGCATCTCTCTCTCTTTTCAGCCATCCACTGCCCTGATCCCAAATGCCAGAAGGTGTTTGGTGTTGGGTCTCACTCCCCCCCCCTTAAAGATGAAAACTTCCCCCAGTGTCTGGCGTAGCCAAGAGTTAGGGCTGGGAAGAGGAATTTGGACTTGAGCATTTCAAATGGTGGCAGATGGGTTTAGCTCCAAACTCTCTTGCTTTTTTTTTTTCTTTCCAGTGCAATAATCCTGCCTCCATCAGTGGGCTGGATTTTCTGCCTTTTTTCCTCTTCCTCCTCCCACCAGATTTGCTAGCACAGAAGAATTACAAGAACAGAAGGTGAAGCTAGATCTTCCTCCTTTATTTTTATTTTAATTTTTTTTGGCATCTGTCCCTTGCTCTTTTGCCAAGCCGCTCCAATTCCTCTTCCCCAGCGCCCACGCTGCCTGCCCAGCCTACCCACCATGGGGGACACACGGCATCCATAGAGCACGGTGCCGTGCGTGGTGACCATCAGCTCCTCCGCGGCAAGAGGAGGGGGTGGCAGAAATACCAACCTGAAAGCCAGGGGAAGCACCTGTGTGAGCTTGAATCACCCTCTGATGAGGAGCCGCTGAGTCAGGGGCTGAGCCGTGGCCACCGGCTGTCTCCCAGTGGGTGGGAAAAGCTTGGCATCATGCGTGGAAGACCATGGTGGAGCTCCAGCCTTGGAGCTCCCCACCTGCATCCTCATTCCCTGCCCAAAAGCCATTCAGCATGTTTAATCATCCTTCCCACCTTTCTTCGAAGCCTTCCCAGCTCTACTACATCCCTTTCCACCTGTGCGGCGTTCAACGTGTAGGTGCACGGGGGATTTATACAGTGACGGCGTGATTTTTTTCTGTTTTGCTCTCTGTTCTTCTCTGAGTAATCCCTAACATTCAGGATGCTTTTTTTTTTTTTTTCCGATCTCTGCTGAGCAATGAGCTGATGTTTTCAGAGAACTATCTGTTATAACCCCGAGATCTTGCTCCTGAGAGTTAATAGTCAGCTCAGAGCCCATCATTTTATTTCTGAAGTTAGGAATGGGTTATCCCACATGCACCACTATTTATCCACACTGAATTTCTCCTGTCATTTTCTTGGCCAGTCACTCATCGCAAGGTCCTTCTGCAATTCCTCACAGTCAGCCCTTGTCCTTAATATCCTAAATAATTTGGGAGCATCAACAAAAGCTGTCATTTCACTCTCCACTCCCTTCCTCTCCTGTTCCAGTGAGCTTCCACATAGGGTCTGGGAGAAATTTTGGGGAAACTTGTGGACCCACGGGAAAACTGTGACCCATGGAAGGGGATGGGAGAGAAGAGCCCCTGCAGCTGCCCATGGTCCCGGTGGGCATCAAGCATTTGGGAGCACTGGGGACAGGCTCCAGGCAATCCAAGCAACAGATATCTGCAGGGACAGATGTTTGTATGTTTTGATATATTACCCCCAAAATTTATTGGGAAATGGGATTGAAGGGCCTTTAATGACCTTAAGGAGTGAAAACTTCCAGTGGAGGAATGGCCATGGTTTTCCTGCACGAGCAGATGCTCAGCAGAATCGATACTCTCCAGGGAATTGTTCCAGAAGGTGGATGGAATAAAGTGATTCACAGTATTAAAAAAATAAAATAAAAAGAGAGACATCAGAGCTCCTGGAAGCTGTTCGGTTGGCATCACGAGGTCTGCGAATAACAGACACCCAAGGGAATTAATGTTTTAAGCCAAAGCAATTTGGGTATCAGGACAGGCTTGGGCGGAAAAAACCACAGTGCCAGATTTTGGATTATGCTGCACATCAATGCTAAAAAAGAAGACACACATGTTGTGAATGTACAGCCGAGGAACACATTTTATAAGCACATTCCTAATGTGGCACATGGTCTGTTTGTTCTTATTATTGATAATAACTAACTATAGCTTCTCCTTTAGCTCTTCCTCCTGCTCTTCCCCATTCGACTGTGGGATTTAACAGGCCAGTGAAAACACGTGATTCTGCTAAACAGCTTAAAAAATTTCCAGGTGAACATATTGGCTATTTTAAGGGTCTGCCCTGAACTCGCAAGGCTTACATTGCAGAGCAGTTGTGTCCAGGGTGGGATGAACCCATTCATTTCCTATATTGGCATCCAAAAGGGAGGGCTGGAGAAGCATCTTCCATCCAAGTAGCCCAGGCATCAGCTTTCTTTGATCAATAAGGCTGTGTGGCAAGAATGGCAGGATTCAATCTGCCCAGAAGTACTTCTCTTAAAAATGTCAGATGATGCTTCGAGCCCCTGCAGAGCTGAGAGTGTGTGTTTTCCTTCCGCAAACCAAAATCAAGCCTCTCCGTTCCCCTTTATCCCCACTAATAAGCCCGGAGGAATCACTGGGGACCTGGTGATAAATCACCTTTTCTCCGGGAGGGGAGGAAGACACGTTATTCCTCTTCCTCCCCCCCAAACCCAGCCTCTGTGCTCTCCGCATTTCTGTCTATGTAAAACGATGAGGGGCACGTCACTGCTCCAACACCCCACTTCAGCAGGGCGAGCAGAGCAACCCTGGACAAAAAATTGGGAAGTTTTGTACATCTGGCCAACCCTTAGTGTTGTCTCTGCTGGGAGTGAAGTAGTACGAAATGATTGACACCCACCAGCGTGTCCCGCGGTTCTTTATGACTGTGTTGGTCTCATTCGACTGTAACATTTTTTCGCAGGGCTAGTAATATTCTCGGTGACCTTTCCATATCTGACCCCAATTCTACCGGAAACTTCTAAACATTGATTTTATTAAAGATTTTGGGGAGGTCTATCAGGCTGGTAAAACAACTCCATCCGTGTCTGAAATTCATGTCCCAGCCTTGGGGGACCTGGGAGATCGCTGCCTGAAATGCAGATGGTCTGTCACGGCCGGGAAAGCCCACGTTAGTCCTGTTTCCACCAGGCTGTGCCTCCCCCGAGAGCTGCTGTAGCACCGTTCCCCAGGGAGATCCGGTACTGGACCAGGCTGCTCGTCTTCGCTGACAAGCTGTCCGCAGCCAGGTGTCGGTGCTAAGCACTCCTTGGCGGTTCCCAGCATCGTCGCTGCCAGTTGCATCCTCGGGTTATCGACACACGTGGTTCTTGTGGCTCGTGAGGTGTTTCTCCTGGAGCTTTCACACATGAACATCTCCCTTCTTTCCACATTCACAGCAATCCCCATCTGCTACGGACCTCTGCAGCATCACGGACCCAGTGCTCTGTTAGTGTCAGCCTTGAAGGCCAACAAAAAATCAGGTACCCCTGCATCTACCCCTTTCCACTTGGAGCCCAGGGTTGTGCTGGGTGATTTGCGGACTAAACCAAAGGGATTTGGTGGTTCTGGTCCCTAAGACCTGATGCATGAACCATCGGCTAGTGGGGTGGTGAGAGTGCCCCGAGGAGCAGCCCCTTGGCTGGCCGTGGGCAAGGTTTTGCAGGTAGGATGATGAGTTTCTGTGGGGGCTGGCTTGGCCACAAGCTGCGGGGTTCCCATGTGATGGGGAGAAAAGGTGCCTGGGGGGAGATGGAGCAGAGCAACAGGGACAGAGCAGCTCCAAACTGAGAGTCCATGGTGGATGGCAGAAACACCATCAGATTTCAGATTCTGCCCCAAATCTCCAGTTCCTCCATTTTTCAGCATCCTACAGAGGAACCCACCCCATCCACTTAATCTCGTGCCATGCTGGGCCACCTGTCTCCACCGGCCACGGCCAGATGGGGCTGAACATCACTCTTGAGATGCGCAGCTCCTCCTAACACCATAGGAAGGCAGCCTGGGCAGGCAGCTCATCCCTCTCCCCGGTACATCCCAGGAGGGAGGCGAAAAGCCGGGCTGGAGTCAGGTGCCAAGTGGGGGGCGGCGCGGGGGGACGGAAGCACGGTTCACCCCCGTCCCCTGACTCACGGCAGGTCCCTGCGATGCCACAGGGCTCAGCGTGACAGCTCGGCTGCCTGCGGTCGTCTATAGCAACTGAACCACCTTGGAAGGCTGCGCTGCCTGTGTGGGCTTGAAATTATGTGGTTGTTTTTGTTCCCTCTCAGAAAAAAAAGACAATCTGATTTGTATGTAACTCTGAATAAATTCCTTGTTAACCTTTACAGCCATCTGGAGGGAGAGTCACTCCTCGCTGCAGAGCGCACCTCGGCTGTGGGAGGGAGCGATGCTTCTGCCGGCAGATTTTGCAGGAGCTGGTGTGGAGGGAGCTGGAGGCACCACGCCGGGCAGGAGCCGAGAGCCCTGACTCAGCTCGGGCAGAGCCGGGAGGTGGAGGATGTTGGGGTTTGGAGTGTCCTGGGGTTGTCAGGAGCCGGCTGGTGTGTTGGTCTGCCCCTTTCACTCCCAGCCCTGGGCACAGGGGAACAGGAATAGCTTCTCACTGCTTGTCTTAGGTAGGAACAGATGGAAAACACCTTTCTGAGACACCCTGGGCTGACAGCATGCTGGGGGTCTCCATCTGCTGTTTGAGTCATGCTGCCCCAACGCCACACTCCCTGTGTGCCCTTAGCCCTGCTGAAGACCTGAGCTCTGGGATTTGCATTTGAGGGTTGAGGGTTCAGGTCTGCTCTGGGTACTCAGAGAGTCTCTCATGTCACATGGGAAGAGCTGGATCAGACCTGAAGGTCCAGCCGATCCATCCACGGTCCCCAGGAGCATGATTCAGCTTGCCAAAGACCTCTCCCTCCTTAGACACTCCGCCTTGGAGCAGCCCCCGGTAAGTCTGCTTTGAACCTGCAGGGCATTCGTTCACCTCCAAGTGCTTCTTGCAGAGTCTCATCTCTACTGGCACTGTGTCTGGCAGTTGTACCCTGCCATCCTTGCTATTCTGTTGACTTCTGGACTGACAAGACTGGAAAGTTCATCACCTCTCAGCTGCAGCTGCAGCATCCAGCCGGGTAGTGACTTTCTGTGAGAGCCTGGTGCATCCCTCGCTAAGCGTGTTTGGTGCCATCTCCTCCCGCAGTTGGCTCAGCACCTGTGTTTTCCCACCACATAGGTGACTGCTCTTGAAGCCCTTCTTGCGGATTGCTCCTGGCTGGGCTTGCGTCCCAGGTGCAGCATTGTCCAAGGGACATGGGGCGAACCAGCAGCTCCTAACCATGATGCTACAGCAGAAATTCCACAGGACCCACCAGTGTCTGGATGCAGACACTTTCTGGGCATTTCTATAGCTCCTGAAGCTTTCTTGGTTATTCACATCTGACTATGTCAGGCAAGAGGAAAAGACTGCTCCTCCCTGGAGTTTTGGGGTAGCGAGGGGCTGGGAGAGAAGCAGAGGACCCTACGGAGGAAAGCTGCCCATGCTATCGCTGTGGGGGATTCTCTGGTAGGGGCATTTCCAGCAGCTCCTCTGGGATGTATGTGCATTGGGTTGGATTCATGTCTGCCCAAAGACCTCAAAGCACTTCCCAAAGCAACGCAATCACAATAACCCCCTTTAAAGAAGACCCCTGAGGTGCGGGTCAGTGGGCACCCAGGTCTCTGATCCTTGGTGTGGTGGCCCTTACCCTCAGGCAGGCTCCCTTACCCCGGTATAGCACCCCATGCTTGGCTGCATCCCTGCCCGGTCCCCCGGCAGCGCTGCTCGGCGAGGAGGGATGAGCCGGGAGGAGAGGGGACACTGGGCACCCGTCCGCCTGCCGAAGGCAGTCCCGTGGCAGCCCGGACAATAGGATGAATTACAGTTCCCACAGATGAGAAAGAGAAGGGGGAGCGCTAGCCAAATAAACACAATGCAACTTTATTTTCTTTCTTTCTCTGCTCCTTTTAAAATTCATAAATATTTTGAAAACTTTCCAAAGGAAGGGAAAAAACAGCAAGTTGCACATCAGCAACTCAATGCAGTGTCACTCTGTTCATTAAGAAAGAAGGAAATCAAATCATTACTGGAATTAATAAAGAAGAATCTCTTGGTTGACTGGGAGAGGGGGAGGGGGATGCACTTTAAAAGGTGTATAACACCACCATGGCTGGTTTCCAGCCGTGCTGAGCTCTGTCTGAAGGTCTTAATTATAAGCAGCTCAGAAAAAGCCAACGAGAAAAGGGATTTACAACACAAAAGAAATACATTAGATCTCAGATGCCTCTATACATATTTAATCGTTGGGATGCTGATGAAGAGGAATCTTTAACATTAGCTGCCACAATCCAGCTTTGCTCGCAGAGGGCTCTGGGGCGGGCACCGTGCCTGGCTGCCGGCAGATTTGGCCAGTGGAGAGGAGGCTGCCGTGTGTGCGGCTCTCGAGGCACGGCTGCCAGCCAGCAGCCAGAGAGGAGAAAAACACGACCTTTGGGTCTAGGAACTCAGCTGGAAGAACGGCGGGATCGGGCATCTCCTTGGAGCACTCTCCAAGCACGACGACTTGGCCTTCAGAGATGCTGAAGGTCAGGGAGATGCTCACTAAGTCCAAGAGCATCTAAAACCACGCAGGCAGGGCACCCAAAAACCCTGGCTGAGGCCTCACCGCCGCGAAGCACAATGGATGATTGCAAGCAACCCTCTTTCATTTTTAAGCCAGTCTCACTAAGTCATCTCTGAACTCATTTAATTCATTTTGCCATCTTAGCTCTGATAACCGCAAAGATTATTTGCCTTTACCCCATGGCAAATTCTGACTCTCCTGAACCTTCTTCTCATTTATTGATCTCCCACAACCTCCTGGGTAACCGTTTCCACTGCGTCTTTTTAAGGCTCAGTTTAGATATTATCTCTCCTTGCTTCTGTTTGTGTTTGCATAGCACATCCTCATTAATTAGGATGTCTTGTCGGACAGAGTGTAGTCTTCAGGGATTTCCTCTAGCGATTTGTTTACAGATGTCAGGTTAGCAATAAATTGGGAGAAATAATTGACCTTTCCTGTAAGACTTTGCTAATCCTGTTTCTTCTTAACTGTTTCCAATTTTTAGTGTACTGCGGTGGTTTTCTTAATCAATTGTTCAGACTATGAGAACATTAAGGGAGATGCGATCAGGAACACGTCGCGGTGATGCAATTTTAATGATTCATTCTCTGTTTCTCATTAATTCATTGCATTTCATGTTTCTTCAAGTGCTGACTTTGGAAGTTTTCAAAACTTTCAATAGTTTGGGTTTTTTTAAAAAAAAACAATTACAGTAGCCTTCTTGGTATGCGTTGTGTTGCTGTAGCAGGCTGTGGGTAGAATCCGCTCGGTGGGCGTGAGGCAGGCGCAGAGCAAGGGGTTTGTCCCAACCTCCAGGACCTGACGTTGTGCTGAAACAGATTCCAGCTAATGTGCAAGGAGAACAGTCAGCAGAACATTTCTATTAAAACCTGTTACTTTTAAACAAGTTAATTTCCCCCGTGAATCAAGGCACTGTAAAGAGAAATCCCAAGTGGCAGGCTAAGTATAATTGTGATAAGCTCGTTAGAAGTGCTCTGACTGAATTTTTGTATATTCTTTTCAACTGAAGAATTCAAACTTTTGGAAGTTAAACGATTTGGAAGAGATCCAGCTTTTGTTTTAAAGGAAATTGTTTCACTGTTATATTGCATTTCAGAAATTATGAAAATGTTTCAGGTTTTGAAAACAAAACCTGGGGAAATGGAACATTGCATTTCATGAAAAAATGAAAATATTGGGGCTTTTCCATGTCAGTTATTTTAAGAGAGCGATAACATCCTTGTTAAACCAGCCGCACTAGCATCTAATGCTGCTACTAATATGCAACTGCAGGTCCTTACTCCTGATCCTTCACAATTAGCAAAACAACAATTAAGTGTTCTGCAAGGAAATCCTTTCGCCAACTAATCCCCTAATTAGAAATTCAGAGAGTGACTTAAACTTATCAGATACAGTCAATTCAATGCAAAACTACCAGCGGCGATAACCCACAGCCAAGTGGATTCTGCTGCAGCGCAGGCAGACGTGGAGTGAGATCAGCCCCAGGTAACGCGTAACCTTAATCTGCCTTTACACAGGCTCTTACGTCACATTAATGTTAGACCCATCAGTTTATAAATCACACGTTCATTAGTACAAGCTGTTATCTTGTTTCACACGAAGCTGTCAGTTTAAAGCAACGTTGCAAATTATGTGTTATCTCCGGGCTGTAATCGCCTTAGGGATTCTCTGCGTTATCATTTTGCAGGGTGGGGGACACCAGCAGTGTCCTCTGCCAGGAGCACTGGGATGAGGAGGTGTGCTGAATTTTCCAGTCCCGCCACTTAAATCACCACCAGTGATTTCAGGCATCCTGGGTCCAGCTTGTCCAGGAGCAGGAAGACACAGGTACATCTAAATCATTTAGTCTTTTTAACCCAAGTATGTCCTCCGCGAGAAATATTTAAATGAAAAGCCAAGCCAGTGGAGTAAGATGCAGCATCTGCCATTCATCAGGAGGAAGGAGACTCTGGATGTTTAGTTTAGAATTAAAAAGTCATGTTTATAATTAAAAAGAAAAACCCTCTGCGCATTTCAGACAGTTTCTCGCCAAAGGCACTCTTGTCCCCTTGGGTTTTCAAGCAAGCCTTGGGAAGACGAGATGGTGGCTGAGCCTTTGTAGCCAAGGGGTAAATCTAGTTTTCTTGCTCTCATTCAGGAGTTTTGGGCTTATGGGGTGCAATTTTTTTGAGCGCCACTCCCCAGAGCACAGCAGCGTCGCCCAGCCAGGGACCAGGCTGAGATGTCCAGCGTGCAAAGCCCCTCACTTTGGACTCACTTCCCAAAGCCCTTCCTTAACTGGTCTGCACTGGACAGCAGTACAGGTCTGTGTGTCTGTTTGCAAACTCCCATAGTCCATAGAAAGCAAGTCTCAAGGGGGCTGAGCACCGGATCGCTCCTGTGCCCAGGCAGACGCTGCTCACCATGCCACATCCTGCAGGCAGCAATCCCTCCAGCTATGGCTTTAGTTAGGTACTCAGGGGGAGACAGGTGTTAATCAGCTAATCTTGCTTTGCTGTGCCTTCTATTATTTTATTTTATTTTATTTTATTTTATGATTTAATTTTATTCTATTTTATTTTCCATTTTCCACTTTTTTCCCTTTTCCCTTTTCACTTTTCTTTTGTCTCTTTTTGTTTGAGACATGCCTCCATCCCATGTAGCAAGGGCTTTCCATGCAGCATGCACGCAAAGCCAGGGCTCTGATGGCACCTCCGCGGTGGCTGTGCCCCATCCCCAAGGGCAAGGCAGCCTCCTGGGAGATGGCAGTGCAGCTCTTCCAGCAGTCCTTGTACGCCAGCGACAGTTATCTTACTCTGCGCTGGGAAAACCTTCCAACCTGGGAATATTTCTTGCCCGTTCAGGTCTGCTGTCACCACGTACATTTGTGATAGCACTCTCCCCCTCTGTCCAAAATCACTATGGGGAGGGATAGGCAGAGAGACACATCACTGCATACGTACTCAGAGGGACAGATGGCATCATCATCACGGAGATTTATGCTCCTTAGGACAAAAAAAAAAGCTAACCATGTTTAAAACAAGGCCATTTCCAGCTGCCAGGATAACGGAGCATGCCGGGAGGACTGTGAATGCCTCTGCCTTTCTTCAGTTGCTCATGGCTTCGCCATGCTGCTCCCTTTCAGCAGGAACAAAACTCCTCCTCACCGGCAAACAGCCTGGAAAGGATCTCCTGCTCCCTCCCCAATTAAAAAGTGTGCTCTCACTCCCATCCAAGAAGGTGAGTTTAATTATAAACTAAAAACAGACCCATCTGGTTGTCTAGGCGGGTTTTGGGTTTTTTTTCCCAAAGTAATGGGTTTCGGTCAGTTTTCTCTTAATTTTTAGGCTCAAAGAAATAAAAATTATTAAACTCTGGCACCCGTGAAGCCTACCACAAACTGTCCCTCACCGAGCTGCTTTGTCGGCAGTGACGCCTCTTCTGCTTTGGAGATATAAAGCAAAAGAAAAGGGTAATGAAACCCCAGTCCCACATCTCCATCCCTTTCCCCGGTGTTAATTCTCACCCTTCCGTTGCGGTGTCATGGGGAGCTGTCAGGTTCCCACGGGCTTGGCCTGGCGCAGCACAGTGGGAGCTGTCCCCTGCCGGTTTTGAGTTCATTCAGGGTTATTTTTACACATTTCCAGTTCATGCCTGTTTATGGGTTACAGTCTCCCCTCTCCCATTGGTCTATGCAGTTAGTTGTGCCACGATTATTACCGTTTGTTTGAACTCCTATCTGTATGATATGAGTTTTTTAATGGAGGGGAAAATCATGCAATTGCACAAAGCTAAGCAAAAGTTAAGCTAAAAGAAGTCAGTAATAATATAACTAAAATAAACCCAAAACAACAGGATAGACAACAGACATCAGACTGTTTTACAGCTCGGACAAGCTGCACGAGTCATCTGCTCCTGGAGAAAGTTGCAGTTATTGCAAAAGTTTCTTAAATAATTTTTGCAAAAAATTATTAAAGCTAAAATAAGTATATTTTAAGCTAAAATATGTTCAAAACCAGACAAGGCTTGAGTACTCCTGAAACTGGTGTGGCTAATTACTGAAGATGCTTGGCAACACCAAACTGGCTGGGCACAGGGCTGCACTTGGGAAGCTACAGTGAGATATTTGCCGGCACCATGCAAAAGCAAGAAGCCCCTAATAGGAGCATGGTAGAGAAGAAAAGGGGTTCAGCCCAAACAATGCAAATAGAAATGGGAATATTTAATGGCAAAAGCCTTTATTCACAGGGCTGCATGCATCTTCCCCACATATGCACCAATGTATCGGAGGTCTCAGGTATACCCAGCTGTTTTCACTGCTTGGCAACTCCTTCATGATCTCGCAGGCATTATTCCCGCATGAGGACCTTATGGCCCACTTGCCAGCCAAAAAAAGAATTTCCAGGACTGTTGAGGAGCAGGATTTTGACTGAAGAAGGCCATTAAGCACTGCAGGTGGGGGGGTCGCTCCATCCATCCCTGGCTCCCCGGCAGGATAGACCGCACTGTTACATGGTGGAGGACTGTGATCTCTGCATAGATTTAACCGTCTGACAAATGGAGGACCCAAGTTAAGGTATCTGAGTTTAGAGCTTGTTTTATGAGATTGACCATATAATAAATCTAACAGTGCTGAGCTCAGCAGCCTTCCCCAAGCAACTGCAACTAATAACTACCTCCAGAATTGATACAAGTGCAGCACGGTGCGATGTCTGCGAGGCTGTAGAAACAGAAATCTGCAGATGTAAAAACTGCAGCGAGCCAGCGGTGGGAGCCAGCTCTTTGCCAAGAACCATTAGCAGACCTGGGAAAAGTGCCTGAAACTTTGGGGCATGCACGGTCAAATATAGAGAGAGAGGCGGACGGGCCATCCTGGACGACATTCAACTGAAAAGTCAGACCTGCATCCCTCCAGCTCTTCCTGGCCATCTCCATTGGAGAGGACGGCGTGTGGAACTGGGGCCCTTCCCAGCAGCGGTGACCCTGTGACAGTCTCCATGCAGTGTTTAAAACCAGACCACCTCCAGCGCTTTGGGCTGCAGCCTCCCTTTAGGATGACCAGAGGCCAAGCGCAGAGCCCTTGGAAGGGGCCTCTTTCTTGTTGGGCTGACATGATGCAGCTGCAACGGGTAGGAAAGGACAGAGGAAAGGACAGCCCTGCTGCGTTGCCATTACCTTGGGAAAACATCCAAGAAACACCAGCCCCAAGCCACAGCTCTTCCAACCCCCTTCACAAACCTGTGGCATGGTAAAGGCTGTGTCCCCCATTCAAACGGCTCTTCTGTCCCAAGGATGGACCTGAAGGGACCAGAGCATCTGTGCTGGCTCTGCTCCTACCCGTTATGGGTGAAGGTCAAGGGTAGGCACATTGTAGCTTGTTTTTTCTGCTTGCTTAGAGCCCAGCACATTCTTTTGACTCAGTAGCGTTTGGGGTGGATGTGGGGGAGGACAGCTCTGTCCTCGTGATGCCTGTGCTCCACAGCTCCTGCTCCCCAGCCAGCCCCATCTGAGAGATGATCTGAGCTTGACCTGCTTGTGGATCTTCTGCTGATTGGAAATAACTTTGTCTCCTGGTAGTGGTGGTGGTAGGAAATATACTGAACCCCTCCCACCTCAAAAGCTCAACGTGTGTTGGGGCTGTTGGGGGACGGCGAGTCCCGTGAGCAGTATCTGGTATGCACATGGCAATGGGCACCCTCTGCATCCTGTAATTGGCTTTCAGTTGTTTTCCTCTTCCCCTGTCACTATTAGAATTTGTAGGATAACAGAATGAGAAAAAAATCAGGGAGACTTCTGCTCTAATCCTGTCTCCACTGCTGATCCCATGTGTGGGTTTGGACACCTCTCTGTCGCTTACGTTCCCGCGAGCTTGCACCCCCCCAGCAACCCGTAACATCTGCAGTTTTGCAGAGTAATGACATTACAGAAGCAATCGAACACCAGGCTCCAGGGCCCAAGTTAATCTCCTCTTCCCCCTCTGAGGAAAGCCTTGCAGAGCAGCCACTTGTGCCAATGGAGACCTGCACTTCTCAGGAGCCAGGCTGGACCATTGCCCGAGACCGGACACTGACTTGGTAAACCAGTGCCCTCACGCAGCACGGCAGCGACCTCCTGAGCTGCAACGTTATGGTGAGTGAGGCCTGACCAAAGAAAAGGAGAATCCCTAGGGCAGAAACAAATTACGAAACCCCAGCCACCCTCCATGCGCAAGTGGAGGGCACGGCAGGGCTCCTCCCTGGCTCGAGTACAGCTTCTTCATCAAGGAAAAGCAGCTAAAACTCACATCGTATCTACCAAGATACTATGATATCTATATTCAAGATCTAACAGGCTTCCCCTTCCTTTTCCAGTCTAAATTTGCTCATTTATTCAGCTTCTGAGTGCTGACAATCCCTTGTGCCAGTTTCTCGTGTTGGAGGAGAACACGTCCGTCCAGCACTGCTAGTCCTCGGCCAGAAGCTCTGACCCCGCAGAAATAAGAGAATTTGTGCTTCTTTGATTTGCACTGTGCCTGGCTGGGAGATGCTCTCGCCATTCCTCTGTGTCACAGAAATGGTAATTGGACGGTTGGCAGGCAATCATCATGCATTTCACATTTTTAATAAGCACTTGCAAGAGAAACGATCCGTTCATCTTCTCAAGCTTTCCGTGAGGACACATAAAGCTGGAGAAAGCCTGCAAGCTCCTTCTGCCAAATGCCCGAGCACTAACGCTGCACAGGGCGGGTCTCCTTCGCCGGTGGGTTGGAGGAACCAAACCAAAATGGCACAGGGGTTGGTTCAGTGCAGCATCCAGAAGCAAATACGGGGGTGAGCTCATCAGCTCTGGCCCCCGTAAGTGTTACTGAAGGGATGATTTGGGCAATTGTGTCTTAAAAAGCAAGATAATACGGGGTCTGTTTTTAAGAACAGTCAGCAATAATTGTATTAACAGAATAGGTGCTAGAAGATGGGAAAATCCCCTGTTTATACTATTCTAGGGTCATGGTATATTGGGTCTTCAGTGTTGAGAGTGTGTAGCTGCAGGGCATGTGCATTTTCTGCGGGCATGATAGGACCACTCCAGGGATGTTTTGATTTAGCTATAAGAGAAGCACAGTGATTTCTGAAGGTCCTTTGATTACATCCACCTCGAAGCCAAGAATCTTTCCAGCTCCTTGTTCTCATGTGCTTTGTTACCCTTGCAGGGCATTCCTGGCTAATGGATGACCACAGTGCGGGCTCCATGGCACGAGTTGAACTCTAAGCTATCGTGACACTAAGAAAAAAGATTTTTTTTCCTAAAAGAGTCATGTGTAATCTTTGAGAGGTGTCCTGGCTTTTGGATTGCATCTAGCCCCTCCATTCCCTGGTGTAACGGTGCATGAAAATTAGAAGTTGAAGACATAAGTGAAGTTGAACTCTGAATCATGCCGAGTCATTCCAAGACAGCTTTTCTCCGTGCCTTCTGCATGGTGCTACCTTCTCATCTTGCTTATCCTCACAGCAAAAATGAAAACCAGGGCACATTTTTATTACCCTGTCTCACCTCACGCACTGCACAGACCTTTGGTAGAAGTGGCAAATGGGTCTTGTTTTTCTCATAGAAGGCTGGATCTGAGATTGCTGGGAGCATCGCTGTGCATGGCTTGCCTTCCTCACCCGTTCTCCCAGCTTTTGTTTTTCTCTTAAGACTCACCCCAGCCTTTCAGTGAGCTTGTCCTGTTTGCCCAGGAGAGGACCAGAGAAGTGGGGTAGGATTTGTGGTTCCAAACAGCATGACCCGGAGAGGGAAATCTGCCTGCCTCTGCCCCTGCCCCTTTCCTTCTCCCACCGCACTTCCCTCTGAGCTGCTGAAGACCTGGCCACAAGTCGCTGGTATACCACAAGACCTCAAAACCAGCCTGGAAAACCACTGAAAAACAGTGTTATTACATCCATACACACATATGCACACTGCTGAGCAAACAAGGGATGTTCAGACTCAAGCCTAGTTTCATTTGCTTATAAATGGGGACAGTCATGGCCGTGCTGCTTGAGGTGCTTCATCGCTTTTTATTCAAAGAAAAAGCACTTGAAGGAGAAGAGATGTGACACAGCGACTGAAAGTGGGGCATGTGGTCTAGGAAACAAAAACCAGTTACAAATAATTTGGGTCTCCCACTCACTTGGCCACAGTTCCCTGGGGAAGGGAAGGCATCTTTCTCCAGTAAAAATGCACAGGATAAGAAGTGGTGTTTTCAGAAATCCTTAGGCAGGAGCGATGGCACGTAAAGCTGGTGGAGCAGGGGGCATCTCCGCTGCAGAGTGTTGCTCTGAGAGCAGGGTGGGCTATGGCGCTGCTGCTCACACCGATGAAAATTAGCTTGCAAGGAAGCAACTGCAGCAAAGATGTGGCCACACGGACTTTGCAGTGCTCTGGCAAGGACAGCGTGTCTCCAGGGCACTCGGAAGAGTTTCCATCTGATGTGCTGATGCTCAGTGAAGCCTCTACGCTCCTCTTCCCTGCCGGTGGCATTCTGCTAGCGTAGCTCAGCAAGCACAGGGACCTAGCGTGCCCTGTCATCAGATCTGTACTTGTGTAGATATAGCCACGTACCTAACAACACACTTAAACAGGCACAAAACATGAGTAGAGAGTAGTGGCAAGTAGCACTTCAAAGGTTAGGTGGTGGCCAATTTGGTTTGCTTGTGAAGTCTCAATATCTATTTACTCCTTTTCGCTGGAATACAGTGGTCCTACATCTGCAGGAGTAATACGTTAGCACAAAGGGACCCGAAACCAATTTTTTTTTCATTGCACATATCAAGTGACATAAAAAACACCGAAGGAGACAAACCACTGGGCAGTTCCTAAGATTTTGGGGCCGATATTTTTGGAGGAGCCTTATGGAGCTGCAATGCCATGCACTACTGGCACATATGCCCCCGGGCACGCTTTAAAATCCTGGCCTTAAAACTCGGCTTGAACAAAGTGCTGCTGTTAGTACTTTTAGTAACAGCAATAAAGATTTTTTTTTTATTGTTGTTTCATATAGGAATTTCACAGCATGTCCCTATTGTTATTTTGAGGTCACTCCTCAGATCCGGCTCTACAGCTGCAATAATTGAAGAGGCCAACGCCGAACGTGTTCTGCACAGCGTCGGGACGGGCTGTAGCCATCTATGAAAAGCTCTGCTGGAGCAGAGAAAGATGCTCATATTCCCTTGATGTGGAAGCCGTAGGAGCGCCTATGGCTGCTTCCAGAGGAGGACTGAACTCTTGGGAAAGAGCTACAAGGCTTCATGGAGTGATTTCCCTAGCAGAGAGCCAGGAGCATAGAGATGTGTGGCAATACCTGTGCTCCCAGTCGGCTCCCAGTCTCCGCCATGCCCCCCGACTGCCCCATGGTGGCACAGGGAGTGACGGCTTCGCAGCGTTCATCGCACCTGGGCATTCAGTTCATTGCACTTGGGCATTCAGCAGCTCAGCTCCTTCGCCGGAGGGGTTGGGGCACTGCATGAGCTGCCATTTTAACATTCCTGAACATAAATCCTCCAATACACCGACAATTGATGTGCACGCTGTTCCTCTTGTAGATCTGCAACGATGCCCATCTGCCAGGGTGGCACCATGCCCACGAGGGTATAACGCCAGTAGCACGGCTGAGGTGCCAGCTAAACAAACGCGGAGGGGAACAGCCTGCGCAACACGGAGAGCCAACAGATCCCCCTGTTTGCAAACAGTGCCAACTTTGGGCAGCTCGCTTCACTGCAGAGCGTGCATCTGGAGCGGCTCACGGGCACTACACCCCTGGCACGCGACTTGGCAGTGCCGCTCTTCGTCCGGTTGCCTCTGCGCCTGCATTTCTGCACGCGGGCAGCGAGCTGGGAAGGGAAAAATATGTTGTTCGCTTTCCAGACCAAGGGCAAATGATAACTCATTGGAGCAGAGCTTCTCAGGCGGTTTTTGCCGAGAGCTGGCTTGTCAGATGTTCCCAGTGCTTTTCCTCCCTCGTTTCCAGCTGCTAAGCTGCCCATTCTTAGCATTCGCTTTCATCGTGAGTTTTTCATGCCTGGGAAAGGGGAAAGGTAGTCCCTGCAGTTGCAGAGGGTGGATTTGCTGCCCATCATACAGCGTTTGCACTAAAACGTGGTCTTGACCAAGAAGCAAGTATGGAAACCGCTGCCTTTAGAATGGAAGCCTTGATGGGAAAGTTGCTTGGATCGTCATGCCGAGAGCAGCCACCTGCCCACGGCTAGGGCAGTTTCAAGATCAGAAAGGGTGGCAGAGATAGCTGATGGTATTTTGGGGGAGACTTGAGTTTCCCAGTGTGCAGATACCCTCTGCCAGACCTTTTAAGTTCCAGATAATTGGAAGGGATCATCTTGCTGACGGTGCTCATTCATGGCCTGGTGCTCTTCACTGGCAACCGGAGATGGTAGGAGTCAGAGCAAGGATTTGTTTGATATTAGGTATCTGTCCCAAATCATTATTTTCTGCATTTTCAGTAATCGTGACTTCTCAGAACGAGGTAAGACTATGCAGACATAACGATGTTCAGATCATAGCTGGACTTGGGGAAATACTTGTCATCATGAAATCTAATTTATATGGGTACCAGTTAGCCTGGTCTTGTAGCTGAAAGGCATGAAGGATGAGTAGGAAAGCAACTGTGACTAATGGAAGCTTTTCTCAAATGTATGTAGTCATAGGAGTTAATGAAAAGAGGAAAAAGAGCTGGCTCTTGAACTCTCCATCAGGAGAAGTGAAGTGTAACGCTATGCAGAAAAAGGAGCTATCATTTTCAGATTCCTTTCCAGCAATTATTTTGTATTTTCAAGTCTCTCCGAGCTCCCAGTTCAGCTTAGGAAACTGTATTTTCTGAATATTTCCTGTAAAGACCCAACACTGCTACAAGAAATCCTGCTCTCGCCACTCTCCTACTCTTCCTTGCAGAAGCAGCAAGTGCAGGGGAGGATTCGCTGAACTCCTGTCCTGCTGGATGCTTATCCCAAATGAACTATTTTATCACCCTAAGCCTGGCTCTCGCACCTCTCCCCGCAGTATCTGGCTGCCACTCATGCAATAAACAGCTCAGCTATCGATTCAAGCTACCCATTTATTGCATTCAGGAGTGTAAGTCCTAGCAGCTTAACTTTATTGCACTAGGAAAGTTTGCAGGAAAGGTTCCTCTATGAAAGCAAACAGGGGAAAGCAAGCAGCACCAGAGCACTGAAAAATCTCTTGGTTTATGTCAAAAGTTAGAGCTGGATTAATTCTTTCTGGCTCTTTGTAAGAGATTACTACATGTTGTACAGTGGATTTTGAGGTCTTGCAAAGAAGAGCTCCCTTCCTACTCTTCAGTCTGGGCAGCAAGTTTGAAGAATTACTTTTTCTACATCCGTGAATTAATCGGCATTTAATCGAGGCTCTGTCCTCAGCGTGTCGCTTGGCACATGGACCGAGCACACAGCTCGTGGCCTGGGAGCCTCTCCACTGCTTTCCGTATCCTCTAGACCCAGACCATGTTGCTTGTGTCATACTGATCATTTAGTTAGCATCTGTTTCAGACATTTAAATGGAAAATGCCTCACATGATGCATTTATTTGATTAATGCAAAATACGTCCTCCAAATCCTGAATTCAAACATCCCAACTGGAGCTTTGCAGCAACCCCCCGTGCCAACATAAGCCTTGGGAGTTCACGCGTTCCCAGGCTGGAGGCAAAGCACGGTTTTCTCTGGTCTGGAGGGAGAGAAGCGCTCAACCCACTCAGCACCCCGGGTGGGCTGTGCACCCCACAAGCCCGAAACCCCAGGGCTGCTACCAGCCAGGGAACCGCAGCGCAAGCAGAGCTCTTGGCACATCCAAACCCTCCAGTCTATAGCAGGGCAAGGATAAAAGGAGCTTTCCTTGAATTTGGCTCTTTTATTCCAGTTACATAAGGCTACGACCCAGCTTCAAGACAGCTGGCCTATACCCTGCTGGCTTCGGCTTGCGTCTACCCTGACAGATAAGAGCGAAGCTGCCTGCTTCCATCAGACAGCAAGCAATCTGGGTACAGCAGGTGCTTAAAATATCCACAGGAGGAAAAATCAATTAAAGACATGAAGGGCTGCTGGGGGAGACCAGGTGGTTGCAGACTGGAGGAGGGCAAGGACAGGAGCTGGAAGGGCTTTTATGGGTGGGGGATGTTTGCCTAGGGCAGAAAGGAATAGGCTGGGGGGTATGGGTTAGGGAAAAGGCGTGGGATGATGCTGTGCTCCGGGGTTGCTGGCTTTGCATGAGGGAACCACCTCCCTGCTCCTATGTGTAAGCTGAGCCCCTGGGCTCTCTCTGTCCCTTTTATCTCCCCTTGATCCCTGTTTCGGGTCTGTAAGGCAGCGTGTTTGTAACCTGACTGCCCGGGTCGCTGGTGCGGGAGTAGGGAGACCTACAAGGACTTTCTACCTGCTTTAATTAAGCTGGTTTTTAACAGGAAATCTCCTCAGGTAAAATCTAGCCCTGATAATAGTTAATAGCAAAACTTTATTGACTATAGAGGAGCTAGGATTGTCCCTAATTAGTCTTTGATAAGCCTGTTATTTTTTTTTTCCTGGCTCACTGGTCCCAAGGGCTCTGACTGTGGAGCAGGACTCGCTCTGATCCTCGGTACAAGAAGATTTGCTCTGCCTTCGCTGGGGCTGCACAGCCCGGTGTCCTGTCCCCACGCTGCGGCAAGCACGCAGTGCAAGCCCTTAAGAGGCGCTGGGTCTCTGCTGCCCTCCCTGAATTGCTGCATGTGCCTGGGAAATCCCTGCGGCTATGCCAGGGTGGTGCGTGCCGGGGAGCACCGTGTGCCGTTAGCTCTGCAGCGAAGGCGCGTCCAAGCCGGGTGAAATCTCTCTAACGACTAACTGCTTGAAGCCATCCCTTGTGTTTCTGTCTTCTTTGCCAGTATGGTTTTTCACCTGCGCCCTTGTTTGGGGTTTCAGCCTTCAAATCAAGATTACCGCTGGCTGGGAGGCAAGTGGCAGCAGGAGCCATGGGAAAGGAAAGTGATGGGTGAGGTGGTTTTGGGGACGGGCAGGGCTCCAGTAGTGCTCCAGTTTTATTTCACTTTCCCCTTTTTTAGTGCTGGTGAAAAAGCCAGGCTGAACGAGGCTGGGGGTTTCCTGTTGAGGGGTTTTTTAATGCTTCTTCCTTTTTCCTTTTTTATCAGTAAGCCAACTTTGAAACAGAGGCAGAGTGTTTCCCAGTCGGTTTCTTTGGGGGTTATCGGTAACCACGACAGCTGTCAGGCACTTATACAGTCCTGCATTTTGTACAACTGACCTACATCCCAGTGTATTTACCAGAAAACGTTTTAGATTCTGGCTGTATATCTTCTATTGTGGCTGTTCCTTGTTTTCTAGCTTTCAAACATGTTGGAGATGCCCATTGAAATCAATAGCAGCATCGACAATGGTTTTGCTGTGGATTTCATGATTCTGGTATTTCGGTAAAGCTCAGTGCATATTTGTGGATAATTTGAGGAGTGGCATCAGACATGCACCCTGGGGTGTGTAGTTGGCTATTGGGGGGACCCAGGGCACCCTACGAGCACAGGGGGCACCTCCACATCTGCGGGACCTTCAGGCAAATGAGTCAAACCCTAAAGGCGCTGTGGGCTTGGTGCTTCCCATGTGCGTCTCCTGTAAATTATGGTCTGGAAAGCAGCAGTGTACCTCTGTGGATCTCAATGTGAAAATTTCAATTGGCATTGGAAGAAAAAAAAAAACAACCTGCAAAAGGTGGCTAGCCCCTAAAATTAAGGGGGAAATCCTGGCAGTGTGACCTCCCTGGGGTTCAGAGCTGGTGAACGGGACACAGCATTTGTTTAGGTTTAAACCTTCTGGTATTTGAGACCGTCACTTTTGGGGGGAGCTGGATGTTCATTATTGAATGCTTGGAGTCAGATGCTGTCACCAGAAGCATTGGCCTCCCTGGACCACTGGCGGAGGTGGGTTGGCCGGGGCTGCACTTCTTGCCTGCCCTCTCCCATAGGCAGATATTTACACCAAGACAAAGTAGGTGTAAGTTACGCCCCATGTGAGCTGAGTTGGTTTAAATGACTCTGCAGAGATGCAAAGTGGTCACTGGTCCATGGGCCCTCTCCATCAATAGCTGTGTCCATCCCTGTGCCACTGCCTCTCTGGGGCTCCGGGTGGTTGCAGAACTGGGGTATCAATCCTGCGGTTCGGGTGGTGATGGCCCTGGGGAGGCATCCAGTACAGGGGGATGAGTTTGAAGAGCTTGCTGTTGCTTGGAGCTGCTGTTGTTCAAAACGATGCTGACAACCTGCTACAGCCTGCCCAGCAGCACAACCAGCAGATTTATAATGACCAGGAATAAACATTTTGGTAAAATGCTGGGGTGAACCTTAAGGACATTTCAGCACTTTCCCCTCGGGAGATATTAAACAGACTGCTCAGGCAGCAGTTGATGCCGTGCTGGCCTGGCTAAACACACAGCTGAATCCAGTCCAGACGTCCTTCAAAAACCCATCTCTCTCTCCCTCTCTTTCTTTTCTTTTTTTTGCCTTTTTTTTAAATCTCTGCACTTTCTCCATGCTCTGCAGCAATGCTCGTACACCTCAGGGTGGGCAGCACACCCAGGCTGCGGCCAGGCTCCAGACCACATGGTGAGGGACCTCTGAAGCAAGACCCTGCCTGCTGACTTCATGCAAAGCCAAACTTCAGCCCACCAAGCGCCAGGTGAGATTTGCCACCTTTACTTTCCAGCAGTGCAGATCAGTCCAAGTAGTGCCCAGCAGGGTTTGCTGCCCTGAGTCCTGGCAGGGTGTTTTGCTGGGGGGTTTCCGCTGCAGAGGAGGACTTACTGCTCATCACAGCATCACCTGCATTAGGTCATGCCCTTCTTGGGACCTCTTGTGCCCAGGACAATGCCCAGAGCTCACCAGTCAGCCCCATTTGTTTAGGGAGCAATCCCGGCACAGTCCTCTCCCTGCCAGGCAGGTCCCTGAGCACACTTGTCAGCTCTCCAGAGATGATTAATGAATTCACTCCAGATTTTATCTCACTTTCACATCTGCATGTTCTTGCTAAAATAACTTCATTTCTTACAGTCGGCCTGGGATATCCTGCCGAAGGCTGAGATGGGCTGCGGGGGCTGAGCCTGGCCAACCCCAACCCCTTGCTCTGGGGCGCTGCCTTCAGCTGCTCGGTGCAGGGGAGGCGGGGGCTGGAGAGAGCAGTGGAAGAGCATCATCATCCTCCTAACAAAGAGGTTAACTCAGTCTCACTGACCAGGTGCTACGTTGCACTCCCTGCTGAGTTTCCTGCAGCTGTTTTGCTGCTGATTTCAGACTGATCTCAAAGTCTGAGACCCCCAGGTTGGTCTGAGTCTCTGCTGTGGTGCAGGGCAGCACAGGGGATCCTCCGGAGCTGTCTGCTGGGACAGGACCTACTTCAGGCTGCAGTGGTGGGAGGGTGAAGGCTGCACGTTAACAGCAGGGCTTCAGTGGGACATCCCACATGAGTCACTGAACTATCAGGACCTCTCTGGAGTGGAGGAATAAGGATGCCCAAACCCTCCGCTATCATCAGGTGCCTCTGAAACACATGAAGATGTGTTCTTCATTGACAGACCTATGGCAAACTGGCTGGGAGACAGACCAGGACATCCCCGTGCCACCTCCTCTGCAGCCTGGCCAGCGTGGGTAGGTGCTAGACACCCTCTTGCTGTGCTCTGCTCAGTCTCCAGGCTTTCCTTGCAAGTCACCTTTAGACATTTCCATCCAGATATGTTCCTGACAGCTTCATCCAACATGCTGTAGCTGGAGTACAACGTTTTTGCCATCAGCCATGGGTCTGCAGGTCCCTGACATCTCCTGTGCCTCTCGCCCATCGGAGGCAGCTGCTTTGGCATCTGGCTCTTGGGGCTGCTGGTGGCTCCAAGCTGCGATGAGCTGTGGCATTTGGGCTCTAGGTGTAGGTGAAGCAGATCACAGCAATCGTGATGGATCTTGGTGGCCTGGAGAGCAGAGCAGCCTCCTGTCCTGCCCTTGCTCCCTGTGCTGGTAGGGCGAGGGAGCAGGCAAAGGGGTTGGTCACTTTGGGAGAGGCCATAACGAAGAGAGAAAAGTTTCCTTCCAGTGTCTTGTTGAATTTTTAGGGTTTGAATAAGGGCTCTCCCCGAAGGAGGCAGGGACATCAGAGGCATCTTCAAAAGGGGAAAAATAGATGTTACCTGCTGTTATGCTTAAGACAAAAAAAAAAATGATGGATCCCAAAGACTCCTAATGCTCACTCTGGCCACTTTAAAGCCTGTGAGATGGCAATGTCATTAGCTACACAGCAGGACAAGCATTACCTCTGCCTTCCAGTTTCCCCAGTTGAGTCATCCAAAACCACAGAAGCACCAGGAGATGATCCCAGGTGGGTATTTCCGTTGCTGATCCCTGCAGTGGGAGACGGTGGGCACAGCTGGCTGAGACATGGGCTGTCCTTGTCCCGCTCTCATCGCCAGCCCAGAGCATGAAGGACACTAATGCTCTGTAGTCACAAGAGTTATTTCTGGTTTTTCCCAAATTCAAAAGCATTTCAGAGTTTTTCAACTGCAAATCACAATCATGTTAAGGATTGTTTTTCATCAGTACCTGCACAGACTGCTTTGGAGGCTTATAGCTTCTAAATCAACTGGCTGCCTGGGAGAATGTACCCTGCAATTTTGGGATCTGGTGTGCAGGAGTACAGTAAATATTTAAAGCCATCAGGCTGAGGTTTCCAAAGGACTCTAAAGAGATTGATTTCCCCAAACCCCTGCGACTGCAAATGGAAATTTCGTGCCAGCTTCCTTTCAGCCAGCATTTCCCAGAGAGTCTAAATGTAGATCTCAGATGTACTTGATGAAGTCAGGACTCACAGTTCCCCCGTTAGCCGCTATTCCTCTCCTTCCTAGCAGTAGCTGAAGTACATGGGCTGCTAGCAATGACATGCTGTTCTGCTCAGACATGCCATGCTGTAGTTTTTCCTGTGATTCAGGATTCAGGATGTCTGATCATGTTTTTCCTGTTGGCTCCCTCTGTGCATCCTCCAACTCCTTTTTTTTTTNGTAAAATCTGGTGTCTGCAGCCAAGCTCAGAAGTGCCGGGATCTGGGGTAGGACGAGGCTCCAGCTCCGTTTGGCAGGCTTGTGGGAGGCTCAGGCTGGGAGGACGTGCTTGGTAGTGGAGCTCTCCTTCTTGAGAGCCTCCACCTCCGGGCGCAGCACCAAGTTGTGCACAACGCCACAACCCTCACAACGTCAAGGCTCAGCCTGCTCCTAGCCGGTGGGCGTCTGGCCCCGGAGCAAAGCCCAGCACAGGGATACGGGGCCACGGTCCTTCTCTGCAGACAGCAGTGGCCACACAACCCCTGCGTTCACACCTCCATGACACCCCAGCAATTCCTATGCACTGGGGTGATGTGATGTGATGGGGCATCTTGCTGCTGCTTTCTGGAGCCTCTTGCGGGGCTGCGCCTTGGGTGGTGGCACTGGGAGTTTGTGCTCTTGCTGCCAAGGTCCCTCTTCCCCTCACCTCAGGATGTTCCCAGGCTTTATGAGATGGCTGGTATGCCCCACGTGGTGGTCAGTCTGTCTGTCCATCCCCAGCAGGTCACTAGCAAGGGAATAGTCCATGATGAGAACAGTTAATTGGGCAGATGATGCACCAGACAGGGATTTGGGGAACCTACGTGCTTTTTCCCCACTCGAGCACTGACCCGATACCTGCATTACTGCTGGTATCTCCCTCCTGCTCTGGTTTGCCACAGCCCTGCGTGTCCCTGCCCAGACAATTTGTACTGTGTGTAACTATGGTGTTTTTCCAGGGCTGGATATTAACATTAGTGCAGAAGGACCTGATGCCAGGGAGCTCATCAGGCTTCCTAAGGGCATGCAGCAGATGAGGACTAGGACAGACACCCTGGAGCCTTCAAGTGGCATCCCTGCCCAGCCATCGTTGTCTCACCAGCCCTGGTACCTACCCGAAGGCAAGCAGCCAGGTCGCCCCAGATGATCACAGCACATGAACCACCACGTGGCTGTGGAAGGGGTGTGTGGGGCAGGGGGGAGCACCAGTGACCCTTGCCTGCGTGGGGCACCCCAACCAACTCGGCTTTAAGCCAAAGAAGTATCGCATGGGAATTTGGATTGTTCCTTGTGATAATAGCAACCGTTCCCGTCTCATGGCAGTGAACTTCAATAATAGCGATAGTCCTTTACCTCCTCGGATGCCAGAGCAGGCAGGCACTGTTATCTTGGCATTGGAGGTAGGGAAATGGGGGCAGACAGAAGGTGCTGACTCGGTATGGGCTGGCGCAAGGCTACAAGCAGCTCTCCTGCTCCCAGCCGGGACACAGCCCCTGCAGCCAGCAGCCGCTCCTGTTACGGACTCTGAAAGGTTTCGCCAGCTCAGCCCAGAAACGCTAAAACAGGCTCTGCCTGTGCTTGCCTGAGGCCAAGTGTGTGCTCGTGAGCAATCGCATGCCGCGGAAGGCAAACTCTGCAGAATAAGGCCAAAGGGCACCGTCCCTGAACCGTGTCAGGGAACATTGAAACAGCGCTGGCTCCAAAGAAAAATCCGACATAATGATGTCGATGCAAATTCAGGCTGAAATGATGTGGGTGAAATCCCCAAAGATGCCATGCCAGAAAAATAAAACCCAACAGAACGTCAGAAAACCAAATTGCAACAAATAACATAAGGGGGAGGGGGGTGGGGGAAGAAGGAGAAAAGGACTAATAATGTGGAACAGGCAGAAGAAAACGCAGGCGATTGGCAGAGGCGAGTGGCATCAAACCAGGTGGTGCAAATCCCAACGCCAGCCAGTCACCAGGAAAAAACCCAAAGGAGACGATGAGCGATGCAAGGCAGAACCAGGGCAGAGTGACGCTGCGCAGAGCAGAGACGGGGCTGTGTGGAGGCACAACGGGCTGGAAGTGACTTGCAAACCAAACAGCGATTCAAGGGCAGGAATAAACTCGTCTGAAGAGCAGAAGGTAAACTGCAAAGCAGAGTGATGTCATGCCGAGCGCAAACAGCCAGGGCTCCTGGAAATGCAGCTGTTTGAGGTGGATCGACGCTCGGTGACAAAGAAAGCAGAGCTGGGATGAGTGCTGGGGACAGGGACTTGGCTCCATGCACGCTGGGGCATTGTGACTCCCAGGACAGGGCTTGTGAGGTGCCTTTGCCATGGGGCTGCCAAACACCGCACCCACGCTCGTTGCAGCCACCCAAGGGAGCTCAGCCGCCCCGTTCTGCAGATGGGAAAACTGAGTCACGGGGAGGGCAGGCAGCATGGCACGTCCCTGCTTTCAGGTGCCCTCCTTGATGATCTCCCAACCCTGCTGTCATCCTGGGGCCAGGATGGGAGCGGAAGCATCGCCCAGACGCAGCCCTAACATCACTGTCCTGTCCCTGCCACCCGGCTCCCTCAGCTCTCCTCTAAACCTCCGCTTGCCTTTTACTACAACTGAAAAGCAAATTATAGAGCAAACCTTGATTTCTGCATTTGCCCTGGTGAAAGCATCAGTAAGCACCTGGCCCAAGGTCAGGCAGCGCTGGGGAGGTGGGACGGGCAGCGTGGATGCTGGAGCCGGCTCCAGCCGCTCCTTCCCGCAGTGCTCATGTCGCACAGGCAGCCCTCCCCAGCACAAAGCCCTCAATGTTAAATTCATGCTGCATGCCTTACAATAAATGGAGCTGCGGAGACAATAGCAACCCTGGTACATTTAGTACATAAATAACTTTAAAATATCAGTATTGTGGAAGGGAAATCTCTGTCATTTCACTGCAGTACTTTTCCATCAACGCCGCGCGCTGCCTGCCCCATGTTTCACGGCTGGGCAGGGAGGGATGTGCAGGCAGGAGCGAAGCAGGGCTTGCGCAGGTAGGGCCGGGCTGGTTGTGTGCAACTGGGGCAGTCAGGGAGGACGTGGCTTCATCTTCCAACAATTTCCTCCGACCTTTTGTGTTTGGGTTTATGCTGGGTTAATTTTGCCCTATCACCCTGTAACGAGATGGAGAGAAACCCTCGCCCCACCAGTGAGAGGGAATTTGGGCTTTAATGAGGCCCTGGCTCGAAGCGGCAAATACAGCAGTTTTTCCTTTTAATTTCATCAGGAAATATTTGCTCTGGAAGGCTGAGTGACAGTGTGAAAGCTGAGAAGTCACCTGGGAGTGATTTGAACCAACAGGTACAAAGCCCAAGGGAAGCCTCTCCTCCTGTCCATTTTCCTCCTACGCTCTCGCCAGCCCGTTCCTGGGGGCTCAAGGTCAAGGACACCCCAAAACCGCCCTGTCCCAATCCCGTCCCCTGCCTCTCAACCTCCTCGCAGTGGGGATAGGCTCAAAATAGTGCTATGAAAGCCATTAGTCATGCGGGGAACGTCACCCTGCAGTGGGATTCATCCCTTCTCTGTAAATAACTCCTTCCTGCAGCCTCAGTTAGAGGATTATTTACATCTGGCATAAATCGTCCCCAGCAGGAGAGTGATGGGAGGCCACGATGCTCTGGAGAACACCTCGGCATGGGGGACGTTGCCCTCCAAAGAGAGATGTGATGGGGTGGCTCTGGGCTGGAAACTCCCTGGGCCAGCCCTTGGGTCCAGGGTCTCGGGCACCGGGGCTGAGTCTGCCTGGGATCGATGCTCTAAAGGAAAAGCCTCTCGCGCTGCCAGGCTTCCCGGAGCCCCAAACCCAGGTTAAAGGTGGATTTGGGAACTGGCAGTTCCCAGCCCTGCCCGGGCTTGGGGGCATGTGAGCATGCCGAAGGATCCCTCCAGTGCCGGCACTGCTGTGTTCCCTCACCACTCACCATTCGGGGGCTGCTGCTTGGGTCTCCACTGGGGTTCGGAGTCAGCACTGCCGCTCAGAGCCAGGAGTTTCATCCCCATGGGTCCCTTCATGCCCAAATGTGTTGCTCTTTAGGATACCATAGGAGATGTAGCTGTTATACCAGCCAGGGAGCAGGTCTGGTGGGGCAGCATTTACCAGCTAGAAATTACTTTCCTTCCCTCTAAATGTTGTGCATTGAAGCTTTTATACACCAGCGCCTTCTGCAAATTAAAAAAAATAAGCACGAGAAAAGGAATAAATATTTAAACGGGAAGAAGCCCATTTAGCCTCTCACAAACATCTATATCCCGGAGCAGTTTCTTGGCGAGCAATTTGCGTTTCATTACGAGGAGAGTGGACATGTGCTAGCAAAATCCATCCTTTGTTTATACCTCCAGTGACCAAGGCGCTAAGCAGCCTTCCTATCTTTTTACAGCAACCTCGCAGCAAACCAACCCACTCCATGGCCCATTAAAGCCTTTAATCAGCCACCTCAGCGACTCACAGCAGCTGAAACACAAACAAACCCCGCCACGGCATTAGGAGGACCCAGCGCCGGGCTTTCAGGAGTGAATCCTGCTTTCAGCGGGGGTTTGGTGTGATGGGGGTCCCAGCAGCTTCTCAGTGCCTCCGGGTGCTGCCTCGTCTCTGCATGCAGGGATGAAGACGCTCCCCAAACACTCACCTGGTGAGGCGGGAGGGCACGTCCTCTGCGGAGCTGCGCTGGGACCAGGTATGGAAGGGGCCATGGACACGCTTCTCCCCCGGGAGCAAAGCCCATGGCGCGGGGCTTGGATATGTCCCATTGACGGCAACTGGAAGTGATGGAGGGCAGGCAGGAGCGGGCAGTTTCGTGGGGCTGTATCCCATGGGGTTTTGGATCTGCCCTTCTCCTGGCTTCCTGGCAACCCGATGGAGAGGCTCAGGCTGGCAGGGATGGGACCCAGCCCAAATCCTGCCCAAGCCCTGGCCACTATCGGGGAAGCAGGAGCTTGACCCTGTTTATCTTCTGCAGCGAGGATGGGAGAGGTGGGAGCAGCAGCGTGGCTTGTCCCCAGCCCAACCATGGCTGGACTTGTCCCCAGCGAACCGCCCGCGCCCCCGCAGAGCAGCAGGTAAGCAAGTAAAAGCCAGCTCACACCTACGCTTTAAGCCGTGCTGTCTTCCGGAGCCCGGACCCTCTGCCCCAAACGAGCGGTCTAATTAGAGCCTGTGATACAAGGACTGCCCACATGCAGATACAGACCCTACATGCAGCTACAGACCCGAGGAGGGGACGGCTGTGTTTAATCAGCCCTCCATGCTGAAGGATTAACAGCAGCAATCTTGTTTCCAGCCAACCTCCAGATGATACAACATAATAAGACATATAACAGCCTCTTGGAAAAAGAAAGTTATAGTTCCCACAGCAACCGTAACTCAGCCACATTACACATATATATATATTAAGGCATAAATTTAACAACATATATTTTAATGCAAAATACCAGCAATGCACACAGGGACAAATAACAGTGGTTGAGGGATCCATAACATTTGGCTCTCCCTGCTTCCCGCTGCTTGAATCTCACCAGCAACAGCACGGCAAAGAAGATGAAGCCGGCCCGGTTGTGGACCCTCTTCCTCCTGCTCCCGCATTTTGGCACGGGGCGCAGTGCAGGGACATGCACACGGACCTGTCTGCATGTGCAGATACCCCCATCCGTGGACCTATAGGTGGGCACCCACATGCGCAGACATGGCACGATGTATGGAAAAGCTATATAGCGTAATAGCCCCTCTCACGGGGCACCGACAAACGTGCTTGGATGCGGCAAGGATTTCTCCTGTTGCTCATCAGGCTGAATGCAGAATGAGATCCTTTTAACAGATTTCTGGGGTTTTTTTCAACTATCTGGTAGAATTGCACAATGGGGATATAATTCTCTATTACATTTTATGAAATGGCTCAAACCCATGTCATTTTAGCTCATTTTGCCAGCCGTCTTCTGGACGCCGGCAGCAAAGCATGCGCGATACTTTCCCCGCTAATGCCACGCAGGTTGCTCCTGATGACTTCCAGGGGATAACTGCAGCTGCAGTAACAGAAAACATTGCGCAGGCAAGCGCCGATCTGGTCGCTGCCTCTCTGGGTCCCTTGCAAACTGAGGTCCCCTGCAAATGGAGTGGTGCAGCTAGCGGAACGCATCCTGCCCACGCCATTGCTGCTTTCCCTCCCAGCCACCCAAAATCCATCCTGGAGAAAACAATTCCAGCTGGGGAAAGAGCAGGGATTAATGCATGCCATAAAAGTGCCTGAGAGGTTCTGAGCGTCAGGGTCTTGATGTGGCACAGCTGTACCCAGGGCTCCTGCTGCTGCTGCTGGGGGCAGGTGGGTGCTAAGGAGGTGGGAGCAGCCTCATTTGGGACCTTCCCCCTTAGCTTGGGAGATGCATTTAAGCTGAGCCCTTTGCTCCTTGCTTGAGTTGTGGGGTGGCTTTGCTGTGTGCCTTATGAGCCCTGCTTTGTGAGCATGGTCCCCAGGCTTGCTCTTTGTTCTGCTCCATCGCTATGGCCTGGTGATCCCTGGGCTGTGGCTGGTGCTGTCAGCGGGCTGGCTCTGCTCACCTCTCACAGGTACCATGGGTCTGTACCCTGTGGGGGGGCTCTGCTGCTCCGTGGGGGGTCCCTGAGGCAGGGAGATGCCTGCTTCTTCTGCTTGTAGTTTTTTGTGTCTAACTCTATGTGGCTTTATATCATCTTGGTACTGCAATAACAGGAGCTGAACTACTGGCTGCAGTTATGGCTGATGCTGCCCGAGTGTCTCTGGTATAAGCACCTACATTTGCACTTAAATTAGTTTGCTTAATTGCATTGTCCCCTATATGGCTGCATTATGGTGAGGGCTGGTCTGTGTTACCATGCTTTGCTGCACTGCCATGTCCCCTCTCCTGGGATCTAGTGAGGAGGCAGAGCTGGGACCTCTGCAAATCTGAATTTTGCACTGCCTGATTTTAAAAAAAAAAAATATATATATATACACACATGCACACTGTTTACAAAGCAATCCCAGCTAATCTCACTATCTAGCCAGGGCTTTAGGATGTCCTTTCCGCAGGGATTTGTAGTTTGTTACAGTTATTTCCTAAGAATGTATTACCCGGGGTTTCAGATGAATAAAGTAGGTCCTTGTTCAGCAAGTTACTTACAAATGTCGAACCTTAAACCACTGAAGTCAATGGATCTACTTGTGTACTTAAAGTTAGGCACAGGCTTAAGTGCTCCAGTAAATCAGGGCCTTATAGCCTAATCTGGCACTCCTAATAAGGTCTGCTGATATAAATAGCAAACGGTATTGACCCAAGGGTATGTTTGCCTTGGTCAGTGCTGCATCCTGCAAGACAAACGCTGATGGTAGCGGCAACAAAACCGAAATGTCCGTGTGGCTTCACTCCAGATGTCCTCGGCGGATATGTGGCACAACCCCGCTTCCAACAAACACCGGGTAAACTTCAAAGTACCGATGCCCCTGGCCATGGGTCTGCACTTTGCAATCCTGGAGGGCTTTTAATTTTAAACCCCTACTCTAAGGACAGGGAGGTAGTACCCTTTCTCCCTGGAGGTGAGGGATATGTGCACTGAGTGCCTTTCCAGGAGCAGCTGAGTTGACCTAAGGGCTTGCTGCTGCCGGGAAGGGGATGGGAAAGCTTGAGCACAAATGCTCCAGCTGGCACTGCCGGCTGCCCAGGGCCAGGAGCTGGCTGTCCCCTGGGAGGTCCCGCTGTGCCTCCACCATGGAGGAGGGCAGGGCTCTCCGCGAAGGGTTTTGGTGCCGGAGCTGGGCAGACGTGCTGCAGAGCACTTTGGCAAACCTTGCAGGAGTAAAATCCCAGCTCTGCTCCCTGCAAAACCCCAAGGTGAGGGTGCCCTGGCAGGTGGGTTCCCCCGACCGCCGCTGGCCCCGCTTTGGCTGTCACTAGAGAATTGGTTCACTGGGCGCTCTCTAACGTGTGCGGAGCCATCCCAACCACGCAGGCGGCTTCGCCCCTGAAGGCTGAGCTGAATAAATGGGAAGTGCAATAGATCTCCCTTGGATGTTCCTGGCACAGTGCCCTCGGCAGAGCCAGGGCTGCAGCTCTGCCCAAGTCAGCAGGAGCGCGACGTGAAATACTTCGGTCTTGTCAAAAGTGATTTTTGATGTATTTTAAATGTATTTATTTATTTTGGCTCGTTTGTGTGCAGGACGTGTGCTGCCAATGGGGTGGCACGGGCAGAGGGACCCCTTGGAGCGGGAGGGACCCGTCTCAGAGCATAGCCCACGGGCACAGAGCAGACGCAGTGTCCTGGTTTTGGCTGCGATAGAGTTAATTTTCTTCCTAGTAGCTGGTATAGTGCTGTGTTTTGGATTTAGTATGAGAATAATGTTGATAACACAGTGATGTTTCAGTTGTTGCTAAGTAATGCTTACACTAAGTCAAGGACTTTTCAAGCTTCCCATGCTCTGCCAGGTGCACAAGAAGCTGGGAGGGGGCACGGCCAGGACAGCTGACCCCAACCAGCCAAAGGGATATTCCATACCATATGACATCACGCTCAATATATAAACTAGGGGGAGTTGGCTGGGGGGCAGTGATCGCTGCTCGGGGAAGGGCTGGCTATCCATCAGCGGGTGGTTGCATCACTTGTTTTTCCTGGGTTTTGTTCCTCTCTCTCTTTTTTTGCCATTTTCCTTTTCAATTATTATTATTATTATTTTATTTGAATGATTCAACTGTTCTTATCTCAACCCATGGGTTTTCTTACTTTTGCCCTTCCAATTCTCTCCCCCATCCCACCGGGGGCAGGGGGAGGGTGAGCGAGTGGCTGTGTGGTGCTCGGTGGCTGGCTGGGGTTAAACCACGACAGGCAGCGTTTCAGCAGAGATCTAATTAGCGGTTCTAATTAGCCCTGATTTCCTCATCACCTGCAGGTCTCCGCTACTGCTTAGGCTACATTGCAGAGCTAAAACATCAAGGGGTACCTATGGGTGGGGGATCCCCCCCAGTAAATGCACCCTGGGATGGCACAGCCCTCCTCACCTCTCCATTTCCACATCCCCTGCTCATCCAGCCCTGCTGCGGGGACACCAGCAGGCACAGGGGAGCAGGCAGCGAGGGAGAGGAGCGCTAATTAAGCTCTTCTCTAACCTCTGCCGTGCTTTGGCTGGCGGGGAGCTACTCCAAGGGGAACAGAGAGTCACGGTAGAGTAGAAAAATGAGGGCATGGGGTAGAGGGGCAATAAGGCATAAAATCACAGCTGGGCAAAAGAGGATGGAAAACACTTGCAAAGTGTGAGCTTTGCTCTCTATTTTTTCCTTCCCTGAGCAGCCCTGGGAAGCGATGCTCCCAGGTCACAGCCAGCCCATCCTTCCTGGCACAGCTTGTCCCATACAAAAAGCGAGAACCAAAGCCATGTCTTTACATCAGACCTGTTGGGAAGTGGCTGGGACAAGCAGCATGGTGGTTGGGATGCCCTTTGGACAACATAGAGCAGGAGAAAGCAAAGCCAAGCTTAAAGCATATAAAACCATGGTTATCCTGGTGAAGAGGGAGTCGCAGGCACAGTGCAAAGCAGAGGGAGAGTCCGTGCCCCCTTGGAGAGGTGAGTGGGCTCTGGCCGCGGCACTGGGAGCCTGTGGGCAAAAGTCTTCATCCTCCATCGCGTTTCCTTCCCCGCTCTCCAGAGAGGCTTGTGCTTCCCATGATCGCTTGGACAAATTCTTGTGAGCGAGCCAGCAGCTCTCCTCTTGTCTCTTGTAATTATTGTCCCAGCGTTCTCCTTGAAAGAGACCATCTGCTACTCCTCCATCACCAGTCATCTTCCCATCTCCCTGCTGCAGCCCTTTCCCCAGAGAACATGGCTAATGGTGCTGATGGTGCATCTCTCGAGGTCCGGCACTGCTCGTTATGCTCAATCAGATCAAAGGTGGCTGCTCCAGTGGCTGATGCACCAGCCATGCACTTGGGGGGTTCTGCTGGCCCCCCAGCCTCGGACAGGACACACTGGCCAAATGAAAAGCCAGGCTGGTGCTCCTTGCTATGGGCAACGGGAGCTGGTGACCCCGTAAACCCTTGGCCCCGTCTCTCCGTGCCTTGCATGGCTGCTGAGCAGGTGAAGGCTGCGGCTGTAGGGGAATCCCAGGACCTTTTTGGAAGTCAGCTGGGGCTGCTGGGATATCTCCGGGGTGGCAAGGGCTGGGCGAGGATGGGCAGCCCGTGGCAGACATTGGGGGGGCCAGCCCAGTGCGGGACGGCTGGGAGCACTGGGGTGACACTGGGCGCTGTTTGGGGGTGTAACAGCCAAAACAAGTGGTTTTGGGGTCAGAAACAAGATGCATTTTGGAGAGCTTTGGGCTCCCAGGAGCAGCAGGGCTGGGCTTCGAGTCGATGCAGCGGTGTGGGCGGGAAGCGGCACAGCGCTCGGCTGTACCATGGTGCCCACTGCTATTAGTCTCTTGCTTTTAATCAACAGCAGATGAGTCTCTGGGGGCTCTTCTCTCACCGCAGGATACCAGAAACTTTCATTGAAGTCAATAGAAGTTACTTGTACCCTTAGGCAGAAGACTGTGGTCCTGGGAAGTTGCTAGGGAGCCATGATTTATGCTGTGTGTCGCAGACTCGACCAAAGCTAGCACCTGCCTCTTGGTGTAATTCAAAACTAAATGTACATTTATATAAAAAATACAGTAAAACCATGACATTTTATTAGGGGAGGGCGTGCAGTACATTCTTGTGTCGAAGCTTCCAGCAGCCAAAGATGAAAAGCATCTTCAGGAAAATCACTGCCATGGAGATAGGCTTTCATCCTGCCGTATCAGGTGGCTCATTTGTATTTTTAAGGAATCTCATTAGAGCACTAAATGATCTGTAAAGGGTAAAACATCATTTTTTTCAGTGGCTCTGGTACTGGCCAAGCTTCGAGTCACCATGGAGCAGGGGGTGGTGGACACGCAGTCCCAGGCACACGCTGAGCCCGTTGAGGCTCGCTCTGCCCCACAGCCCCGTTCCCAGCCTGTCCTTGGAGCCAGGCTCCGAGGACGTTGTTTATTTCATTGTTTATTCATGCTGGCAAACATCCTCCTAATAGTCCCTATAAAACTGATTTTTCTGTCTGTTAATCAAAATTATTGTCTACAAAAATATACATACACCTCCACCAGAATTTATCCCAAACCTTTAGCTGTGTATTTATATCCCCGTGCCTGCGGATGAGCCAGGTGCCGCCTGCAAGTCTCCTCCGTCCGGCTTGCCCGTGGCTTTGCATTGGCATGTAAGTGGTTCCGTTTGCTGAGCACCACGTGCCAACTCCTTGCAGGCAGCCTCCAACCCTCCGGGCTGGGAAACCCGGCTCCTGGCTTTTGTTCCTGCGCTCTCCCCCCAGTCCTGCTGTCCTCGCTTTATTTGCTTTCATCCAAAAGCTCGCGCCGCTCTCCCCTCATGAAAGCGTCTGCTTGCCCATCTGCGAGGCTTTGAGAAGGGCTTCCCAGGCTCCGAGCAGCCCTTCTGGTCCAACTCCTGCTCTCCCCTCCCAAATCCCGCACCATGACTTTGTAAAGCAATTGTATGCTGCAAATGAACGATTTTTAAAGACAGCCAAGCATATAACATCAGAAATTCTTAAACTGTTCCAAGGCCAGAAATAAAATCTACTCCTGAAGTCATGGAAGTATTTCAATGCAGCATTTCAGGTTTAAAACTGCTTGAGAGTTGGCGAGGATGGTTTAAGCATTTACAAGCTACGAGGCTCACTGTATGAAGGAAGAAATAAAATGGTCGGGACAGCAAGAGATGAGTGATTTTGCAGACGTTTGTCCCTTTAGCAGCGTTTCAAGGACATCTGGCACCACCTAGACTTGAGCAGCTCAGTGAGTGCAGCAGCCCTGCGGAGGAGCCAGGGGACCTTCTGCAGCAAGACAATACACTGAGGGGACACGTCTGCAGCAGGGATCAGCCCTGGTGCAAGGAAACCCTTTGCAACGAGCCCTAAAAGCTCTTGTTCATCCCACTCCAGAGCGTGCAGTCGCTGCATCTCCAGCCACCTGGGGCTGCCTGCATGAACCAGCCCGGTTGGGCCAGGGGAGGCATGAGGAGGGAGCCGATCTGCAGACCTCTGTGATATCTCTGTTATCCTCCGCATATGGTTTCCCAGCAGCACGTGGTTAATTCCCATGAAAGCTTCCAATTCATTATTTTGTAAGAAGATTGGCTTTCACAGATGAGCAGCTTTTAAAAACATCTGAGTGTACGTAATCAGAGGCTTCTGAACTTAGCCCAGGTTGGACGTAAAATAAACAAAGGTGTGCGGCTGCTTTGCTTGCACACATACTATATTTTTAAAAAATGAGTAATGCACAGAAAATTATCCCCGTCCCTGCACAAGAAGGACTTGCAAGATTCGTGAAGTGCTCAATATTTTTTATGAAGTGCTTCTAACCGTCTTTTTTTGCGAAGAAATCTTGGCAGGGGAGAGGCTTACCTGTTCATAAATTAGCAGGCAAATTAAAGAGGATGTACAGTCTTTTCTTTTTTTCTCACTACATTTAACCCAGCTCATGCTTTTAAAGTATTTGGGGGTGGTAGTGCTGCAATGGTGCTCCAGGAGGGGAGATCTGGGTGCCAGGCGTGAGGCTGGGACTGGCCAAGGAGTAAACCTGGCTGCGCCCGACTTGCCTCTGTCGCACCGCTTGGGTCCCTGACCTGCATTTATAACAGGGAAAGGAGAAGCTTCGCTGTGTCATTAGCTGTTAAAGTGCTGACTGATGGAGCCTGGGAGCATGTACCAAGGGCAGGATCATTTTATACGTGGCCTGGATCCTATATTTTTCCACTGGCTTTTGCTCCCAGGCTCCGTGACACTTGCCTGGGCCATGAGCAGCTCGGCTTTGGCAGCCTTTGCCCTCCAAACGTGCTCCTGGGTTTTGCACCATGTGGTTGCCGGAGCTGCCTGTTGCAAAGCTCCGTTAACCGGCATTTTAGCCTCTCATTAAACAAGGAGGAGGAGGCTGGAAAAAGGAACCTCAATTAAGAGAGGTGAAAGTTAAAACATCAAGAAAAGCTTTTAATTGAAGAGCAGCCCTGCAGGGAAATGCAAAGGCAAGTCGCTTGTTTGGCAGTTTTACAGATGGTGATAATGTCACACTTTTTGGAGAAAGGAGAGGAAAAAAAAAAGCTAGCTGGGGTGGTCAGGAGCTTTGAAGAAGAAGTAGGACGCGCACAAAAGCAATGAGAAGGGAGGGAGAAAGTGCCGCTGTGTGTTGGCTCCTGGCTCCCCATCACAGGCTGCCTCCCAGGGGTGGCCCTGTCCCTGGGACCCGGCACCTCCGTCCCTCCAGCCGCACACCGGTCCTGGGGTGCATCAGTGCTCCTCGGAGTCGCCCGGCTCAGCCAGCACACAGAGAAGCCCCATTTGCCCCACTGAGTGTGTGCGACTCCCCAGGCTATGAAAAAGTTTGCACTATTTAACCCAAAATGTTAAGGAAAAATAGTTTCCTATTAATCATATCACAGGTCTCACACGTGGTGTCAGCACAGCAGCCCCAGCCAGTTTATCGTGCCTGCCCGGATCCTGCCTTGGCAGCAGGGACCCGAGGGAGCAGGACTGCTGCTACAGACCTACAGTTCTCTTCCCTATTTTCATTTCACTTTGTTTCTTCTCCTCTTTCCACTCTTTCCTCACTTTTATAATGCTAGCTGCATTTTTTTTTTTTTGCCCCCGTTCCCCCATCCTGTCCCTGGAGTCTCGCCCCAAATGAGGAGAAACAGCCAGCAGCAGTGTTTTGCACAGAAATGTCTTCCACGTCTCTGTAGTTTACGACCTGGAGGAACAATTAAAGGGAGGTTTGAATCCCCCCTCTACATCCTTAGAGAAACCATCCCCAAACCTCCTTCCCTTTGCAAATGGGGTGGGAATAACTCAGATAATTCTGTATTTTGCCATTGCTGGATTTTGGTGAGCTCAAATTTTTGCTTGCAAGGTTTCACCACTAATAATTCCCGGTGGGCTCTCAGCGTTTGCTCTCTGACATCCCAGATCCCTGATTACCACCCCCAGGAGACGCTGCCCTTCACAGGACAGGGTTGCAATGGCTCTTGCCGGTGAATTCAGAGCTCCCAGGAAGCAATCAACAGTTTATTTTCTTTTTTAGGATACGGTCAGCAGGGTTGAATTTCTCTGGTTGCGAGCACACCGGCACTACCCCGTCCCCATGCTCACTTACGCACAGAGCACAAAGCCAGCAATGGGCTTGCTGGTGGAAAGCACCTCAAGGAGTGAAAGGTATGGCTCAGCCCCAGCTTAATCTGTCCCAGGAACATAAATACTCCTGGGGGAGGGAGTTACGGCCGTGAAGGTCCCATAGCTCTTGAGATTCACCTAGGTTTTATCTCAGCTCCAAATTAGTGGGAAGGGTCAGCTGCCGTTCTTGTTAGAAACATGCTTCTCTGAAGGGCACCTCGCAGCGAGGAGGTGGAAACCTTGGAGCTGCTGAAATGGAGGGGTGTGCTCCCTTTGGCAGCATCTGTGCCTGGAGCTGAGTTTTCATTAATATCCCAGTGAATTGGTTTGCAGGCAGGAGCGTTAATAAAAACAGGATGCTTTTACCAATCTGTACTGAGAACCATGAGATCAGGGGAGGATCATGAAGAATAACACTGAAATTACAGAAATCTCAGGGCGGGCTGGGAGGCAAATCCAATGTCGGATTTGTGACAAGTCAAATTTTAAGTCATCTTTTCCCTAAAAGCCTTTTCTAGGTTTCATGCCCACTAAATCAAGGGAGGAGGCCTCCACAACCACGCAAAACTAACCAGTCCAGCTCAATTCTCAAATTCTGGCTGGCACACACTTACAATGAGATGCTGAGGAACAATCTGCAGCTGGGGAGTTATTAGCAAAAATTATTCGGTGAGTAGTTCGGAACATGGAATAAACTTGAGAAACTTCAGCACTTGTTGGCTGATCACAGGGAAAAAGGAGAGAGAAAACTCAGTGCCTGAATTATTTGTGATGAGTTAATTATGCCGGCAAAGGATGATGGAAGATTGGAACAGCAGTCAAAATTTTTTGCCTTTTTCCACCTACGCAGTTTTCTTAGATCCACTCAAAATCAATGTGGTGTTCAATATCAGACCCTCTCAAGTGCCAGGCGACTGTGAGCCTAAACATTTTTTGATTTACTACCCTGTCCAGCAGTATTTAGCCTTATTTTTTTGGATCTCTCCAAGATGTAAATCAGGTGGGAAGTGAGAGGCTTTGATAATCCAAGGTCCTGCTTCTGCAGGGGAGGTGACAGGCCTCCCTAGATGACCCTAAACACTTAAATATGGGACAGAGCTTTCACCTTGTAAGACCAGCCTAGAAATAATGCGGTCATACGAAACCAGAAAGCAAAATGCAAAGCCCAGGAGGCAGTGGGAGAGGAAGATGAGGCACAAAGACCATGAGCTGAGAGCTCCTGGGGACATTTGGGGTTGGGAGACGTGAGGCCAGGAGGAGCATCTCCCACCAGGGCTGAGCGTGGTGAACCGAACCGCCCCACAGCCCTGAGCAGGTTTGTCCACGCTCAGCCCCTCAGGACTGGCACTGGGGGGATCTCTTCCCAGGTGCTTGCAGGATTTACACAGCTCTGATTTTCCATCCCACGAAAAACTGCAGATCTCACGGGAAAGCTGCTTTCCCATGAGACTTCCCACTGAACCTTGCACATCCCAGGGGGGCTGCAGAGCACCCAGCAAGCTCTGGTGTGTGTAGACTAAGGTAAATCCAGAAGCACACAGGGTATTCCCCACGGGGGGTCCATTACCTGCTCTTGTGTACACAGCAGCTACCGTTTGAGCAGAGATTAAAACCCTGCTGGGATTAGTGCACCTTTAATTAATGGCAATTTTGCGGAAAATACTGTATGTACGACCCTGTGAAGAATTGAGGCATGCTCTCTCGCTCTGGTCTTTTTTTTTAATCACATGCACCAGGATTTATTGAGACATCCAGGCTGTGTTTTCTGAGCTTTAGGAGGCTCTTTCTATTACACATCCATGGATTTTTATGCATTTGGTAATGGATTTCTGATGGAATTTTGAAACTGGAAAGAAGCCACTAGCAGGGACTCTTCAGGGCATTGCTCTTGGCACCTAAAGAAGAAAAAAAAATGGAGAGGGAAAAACTTAATGAAAATGTATATTTGTATAAACAATCAATGAAGATCGCGTTTGTGTGTTAAACAACCACCTTGAAATTGGTCTGTCTCAAAGGACTGAGCAATTGCAGACTACCTTAGCATGAATGATTTATGACATTCATGAACTTGGCAACTGCATCAGTTTTCCTAAACCTGGCAGCAAACACCACCTGCATATTAAGTGAAGATTTATGATTTATAAAACTCACCTCATTATGCAGAGGAACATGAATTGTCTTATGTGTGCAGTCTATAACTCCCGGGACAGATGAAAAGGCAGCTATGACACACAATTTATGTGTTCTTGCTGCTGAAGTTGGTGAGGGAAAAACAGGGAGAATAACTAGGTCTTTGAGTCGGGTGTCTTCAAAGCTGTCCACGTCCCTCTCCCTCCCCCCAGAATGATGCTGTGGCTAAAATTGCCTGCTCACTTGGAAGAAAAGAAAAAAAAAAGTCTTGCAGAGATTAATGGTGGAGGTCATTTAAATCTATGTGCTAAATGATGCCCTCCCTCCAAAAAACACAGGATAGGAAGCATCTGATATGCCTCCATGGAAATAACACGCTTGGCATTGAGCTCATTGCTCATATTTTTCCCCACCCTGTCCTTTTCTGATCTTTCTCACCCAAGGACGCAGGTTCCCTGCTTCAAGGAGTGAAGAGTTTTGGTCTCGAAGAAACCAAAATGTGGCATGCGGTTAAGTGTGGAGCTCGCATCCCCCAGAAAGGACTGAAGTAGAAAGCACGTGAGCCCAGGGTGCAGCTGATTTCCCTCATTTTGGGTCAGGAGAGCATTTGAGAGGCTTGGAAACAGGCAGGGCTGATGGACTGAAAAACGAGTGACATGATCCAAGGAGAAAGCACCCCAGGGCAGAATTTACCCCTGATCTACCATGTGAGTTTGAGTGAATTGTGGTTTGTGTGTCTCATTTCCTCATTTGCGTAAAAAAAAAACCCACCCAGAGAGCACGTGCTAGTACAGTTTGATAGGTAGTGCTGTCAGGGAGCTGTCAGAGGGCCCTGGAGCTCTCTGGTTACTGCTAAGAGCAGGAGAAATCCCAGCCCAGGGCTTCCCCTGCATGCCCAGGGCACCGGAGGACACGGACATCCCCTCCTTTGCTGCCCCAGCTTGGGCAGGGCTCCCACAGACTGGACAGGGGCATCTGTGCTGTCACCAGGCTCCTGGATGTGTGCCTGTGGAGCGGTTGCTGCAGCAGCGCTGGGACCCCTGCGGGGACAGCAGTGCAGGGACATCACTGCTGGGGGCCCAGGTGTGATGCCTATTTGCCCCACCAACCTCAGGCTGCTCCTGGATCTGGCCAGTGGGTCACAGGCAGGACACAGGGGTGCAACAGGGGTCTCAGGCTCCCTCTGCACCTCCTGCTATGCAGCAGGGCAGCCACACATGGGTATATGTGATCCGGCCAGGCAGCACCTTCCCTGCCTCCTTGCCAGAGCCGTCTCCTTTTGAAGGAAGGGATGTGACCTGCGAGTGGCAGTTTAGAGCACAGTGGTCTGAGCTGGCCCCTCAGCTGTGCAGCATGTTGCTAATTACACCCAGGGGTTTTGGCTTCTCCTGCAGGAGAAAAACATGTGTGAAGACTTTGGGTTTGTAATTGGCTGCAGTGCTACTTAAATCAATTTAAGCCACCTCCATGCCCAGCCTGGCTGCTTGTATCTAGCTGGTGTTGCAGGTGTCTGTGCAGGGAAGTGGCTTGGGGAAGTGAGCTGGGGAAAGGGCAGAGAGCCCTCCAGCAACCTGGGTCCCTGCAGCCCACCAGCTGAGCACCCCCTGCCCCTAGGTACGTGGGGGTTGCAGGAGCTCCTGGAGATCAAGATATGGAGGTCTTGGATGTGTCTTCCTTCAGCAATGAAGGGGTTGGCTTGTGCCAAATGTGTCTGTACCCCAGCATGATGATGAGGCTTGGCTGAGCAGGAAGGCTCAACAGGAGGTGAGGAGCTGAGGCTAGAGCCAGTCGGGATGTATTCTTCAGCTGCTGCTTAGGGGGGACACAATTCACTGTTTATTTTCTGCAGTAGAAACCTGCACTGAAGCTCTTCAAAATATATGTTGGTGCTACTAGAAAGGAGGGAGTCAGGAATGTGAATGATTTTATGTTTTCTTCCCTCATTGTCTTATTGCCAAGGTAGCAGAGAAGGAACATTTCTTATGTCTAAGCACAAAACAGGAATTTTTCTCCTCCAAATGTTACCCTTTTGTTTCACCCCTGTCTCATGAGGCTGATTTCAAAATGAAATTGCTGTAACTGTATGTATTAAATAAATTGTAGGCTCTACCTGTGCTGGGTGTGTTGGCAGAGGCTGATCCAACAGGCACTTCCTGGCATGGGTCCTGCCAGGCAGGGAAGAGTCTTTCTCTCCTGGCTCTGTATTCAGTCAGCACAAAGCAAAGCGTGTTTTGCACAGAGAAGCTGCACGAGGTTCACGGCGTTGTAGCTTAGAAAGGAAAGGACATGTATTTAGGAAATAACAAAGGAAATAGCAAGTATGTATCAATGGAGTGATTTATATTGTTTTCAGAATAAAAAGCTGTATTCTTTCTCAAAAGACAAAGATGCTGCCTCGGGACTTACGCCCTGGCTGGGGAGTTTTGCATCCTCCGAGCTCCACCGGGAATGGGAAGCGATGGTTCTTGGCTGGTGGGTACAAATCGAGAGAGCAGGCTAAACCAGCATGGGTAAAAGGACAGCAAGCAACGGGCACTGTGAGGAACTGGCTCAGAGGGAATAGTGCCGTAACACATCCTTGTGATGGCTTGGAGGAGGGAGTACAGAGCACTCTAAGTTCCCACGGCTGTAAATTTGGTGACTCTGCAAATAACAGAGAGGGCAAAAAGAGCGGAGAGGCTGGGGAGGACAGGAGGCTAGCAGCAAGGGAGAGATTCATGCCAGCAGAAGCACACGTGTTGCAGGGGAGTGATCCTTCCAAAGCCATTTAATGAGGGAGAAATTAGGGAAGCAGAAATGGGGAAACACGTTTGGGTCTCACTCTGGGATGCCAGAGGGTATGTGGGAGAGCAGATGAGCCTATTCCAAGACAGTAGGCCCGAGCAGATGACTGGTGTGTGCTGGAAAATCCCATGGTGAGCCAGGGGGAGAGGATGAATGCAGCCCTGCTCAGAAAAGGGCAGAGGGGAGACTTCTGCCAATGCACACACAATGCGAATCCTTAAGGGAAGGGTCCCCAGGGGCTTCCCCTGCCTGTGAGGCTGGGCGGTTGAGCCCCGTCAGCTTTCCCACCATGGCGTGGCTTGACTACAGGTGACCTTCAAGCCAGCCTGTTCTCTCAGCAGGGCTGAGACCAGCCTTCAGAGCCACAGCACCCTTCCTGAAACCACTCTTTCTTTGTACCTCAGCTGCTTCAGATCGGGGGCGGGGTGTGTGAAATCTGCAGAGTATAGCATTTGGAAGTTTTCATTTGTAACGCACTAATTGCCCTCATTATTATGGTTCCTGGAGGCACCTCAGATCCTTATTAAGGCAGCTGCAATCATGTAGGGGTGAGATGTGATTTGCTGCTCCCTCTGGTCGCCTGTATCCTCGGCTGAGTGACAGGTCATTGCCACATGCACCGTAGGAAGAAGGTCTGGTGAGCTGCTGGCAGACTTGCAGGCAGCCTTCACAACTGTCTTGTTGCTGGTTTGTTGCTTCTGTGTTGCTTTCTGTTTTATTTTGTGATGCTCTACAGGCTGATGCCTGTTACCAGCCCCACTGGAATCATGGGGGTGAAACCAGGGAAGCCTGGAAGGATGCTGTGGGGTTGAACAGCTCTGTGTTGAACGCCCACCCCAAACCCTCAGGTCCCTGCTGCGATTCCACTGAGATGATTACCTAGCCAAGCATCTGGCTGGCTGTTCATTACAACACAGGTGCATATGAACTGTTAAATACCCAAGCCAAAGAGGAATGCCTACATCCCTTCCACCCCTGCAACTGGGAGGGTTTACTTTTGCCCTGCTGCTCCCTTCTTATTGCTCCTGTATGCTGTAGCCTGCCTTTCCCCAGGCAGCCCTTCACTAAGCATTTGGGGATAACCCTGAATTCAAATATGACTTTCTCCTCTTGCGCACCGAGCGTGGTGGGACTTGGTTTGTGCTTCACCCTGACTCAGGGTGCTGACTGATGCCACGCTGTGTTTGAGCCATCACTGCTTTTTCTATTAGACTTCATTTCAGTGAGCAGGAAAGTGACTGAAGTGCAGCTGTTTTGGCAGCTGCCTCAACGAGCCTTTTCACACCAGGTCACCTGAAGTCATGCCGTCATTGCTCAGGGTAACTCCAATGCATCTAGGAGCCAGAGAGCAGGAGCTGCTCTCAAATCCCTGCCGGTGGGAAATAATGAAGGTGGAGAAGTTAATGCAGAGCTCCCCGCAGGCCTTGTCACACTGCCGGCAGCCCCGGCCTGCCTCAGCACTGACAGATGCCTCCGACGTGCTTCTTCCACTGAAAACCCTGTGTAACCTCCTTGGATTTTTGTCATTTACAGTGACATCCTTCTGAGACAGATGCCTTCAGAGCTGACAAACACAGCCAAGTGGCTCGAGGCTTTGTAGGAAAGGAGTTACAGCCCCACTCTGCTCCTACGGGAGTCAAGCAAGTGCTCCGCTGCTGATCTCTGTGGGAGCAGGGACAGGACATCCACGTGTAGCCCTGTGTTTGCAGCTGCCAAAGGGCTGCCCTGCTGCGAGACCAGCCTCTGCGGCGCTTCAAAGCAGCCTTGCGTCTGGCAACAGTTAACAGGAAGGAAATTAATTGGGTCCCCACAGCGCAGCTCCTTCACACCATTTCTGTGTCGCTGTGTTGCGGGCAGCTGGTGCCTGGTCCTCGCTGCAGACTGTCCAAGAGGAACCGTATCACCCTGCCTTGCAGTACCCTCCCTGCCAGTGCCTCACAGGTTTTCCCCTTTCCCTAGGAAGGCTCAAGGGCCAATCCTGCCTGATGCAGAGCATCCTCTGGGTCACTTGAAGCCAGCAAGTTGGAAGCGCTGGACCTCTTGCAGGGGGTGCTCAGTATGTCAACCCACTGCCTGAGCCCCAAGGGGTATGGCTGTGCGTTTTGCCAGCGCTATTAGCTGCGTAGCATGATTTGGGGAGCAGAGGGGAACATGAGGCAGATCCCTTCTGAGGGATCAACGTGTGGGAGGAAGCGGGGGGGCACAAGGTGCAAAGGACGCTGCAAGTGGTGCAGCTGAGGGCAACAGCTAAGGGCAATTTGAATCCCAAAGCTGTGGTTCTTAGTGAGCACAAGGTGAGCATCTCACGTTTTGGGAGCGGAGACCGAACTTGTCTGCTGGCCTTTCCCTGGGGGTGGGTTCTGAGCGCCCTCGCTGCCTGGAGTTTGCTGTGCCTAGAAGGCAGACACTCAGGCACTGACACCTGAAGTCAGCCAGACCCCAAGGTGCTGTGCCAAAGGCTGCTGAAGGTCACGTCAGTCTTCTCAGAAGCAGCCGGAGGGGTTATTTTGAGACCTTCAGAGCAGGAGGATTTCCTCCTTCTCTTGTTTTTACCACCTCTGCAGAGACTGCTGAAACAGATTTGCCTGTTGTGCTGCCGGTAGCTGTCTGAGGGGCTCCTGTCACGGCCCAGGGTGAAGGGCTTGTTTGCTGCGTGATGGGACAGTGTGCCTTTCTTGCCCCGGAGATGAAAGGAGAGCGGGCAGGAGCGGTGCAGACAGAGCTCCCGGAGAGCCGCTTCTAAGTGCGTTAGTGTTTTAATTGCAGCCTTGCTGATACTTGGGAGTTGTCAGTAATATGAATTAAGCTGTCGTTCTCCCAGGCTTATGATTCACGGGAGCAGCCTGAAAGCAGCGCTAGCATGGCTGGCTGCTGCCCCTTTCTGGTGGTGGGAGAGGGTGACACTTGTACCTACCCTCCTACCTTGCTGGATTAGAGGTGGCCCACCCCAGGGCTCCGTATCTACATAAGTAAAGATACCTGAGGGATGAAGTCAGGCTTTTGTGAGCCATGCAGACGACCTGACTGAACGGTTATCAGGAGTGTATATTAATCCCGGCTTAGTTACATTGGCTGGTATTTGTTGTGCCCCAGCAATGGTTCCTGACCCTACAGAGTGAACCCGCTCAAGCAGCGGGGAGCAGACGGAGCCATACCCTGCCCTGCCCTTCCCCACCACATCACCCGCAGGCAGATCCCAAACCTGCAGCGCTGGCGGGGAAAGGCACCCACGGCCCATGCCGCCTCCTCGGGAAAGCCGGTGCTGGGTGAAGTGAGCTTCTGCATGCAACCCAGGAGTCCCTGACAAACTAGGAGGTAGAATTCTGTGAAGCAGGGAGCGCGCCGGAGCGCCTCAGTGGAGCACCAACGCTGGGCCCCGCGCTTCCCGTTGCCAGGTGTTTAGCTGAATGTGCCTTTGGGAAAAGGGCATAAACCTGGCAGGACTGGGGAAGGACCGAGGTCGCGCTGCAGCCAGGGTGGCCTGTCATGTGCCGAACCGACGCAGCCTCGGGTCTGGTTCCGCCTCCAGCCTCCCTGGGAGCTGTGCGCGACCTCGGGCCCTGCACCGGCAGGCCCGGGCTCGCCCCCGCCTGCAGGGGAAAGCTTCAGGGCGGGCCCCGTCCCACGTTCCGGGGCACCGGGGCTCGTT